>BQNB010004436.1:0-107802 GCA_026074375.1 Tanacetum coccineum | reverse complement strand
ATCAAAGGGCTTAATTTATTCTTCGTTGGTCAATTCTGTGATGCGGATTTGGAAGTTACTTTTTGGAAGTCTACATGTTATATCTGTGATTTGAAGGGAAATGATCTTCTCAAAGGTTCTCGTGGCACAGATTTGTATTCCATTACTCTTCAAGACTCAACAACTCCCAATCCAATTTGCTTAATGGCTAAAGCAACATCGTCTCAAGCATGGTTATGGCATCGTCGTCTATCTCATTTAAACTTCGACACCATCAACTTGCTTTCCAAGAATAATATTGTGAATGGCCTTCCAAAGCTAAAATTCGTCAAAGATCATTTGTGTTCTTCTTGTGAGTTAGGGAAAGCAAAAAGAAAGTCTTTTCACACTAAGACTACCCCGAACTCAAAAAGACGGTTACAACTTCTACACATGGACTTATGTGGTCCAATGCGGGTAGAAAGCATTAATGGAAAGAAATATGTTCTTGTAATTGTTGATGACTTCTCCCGATATACTTGGACTCACTTCTTGCGGTCCAAAGATGACTGTTATAGTATATAGATCGATTCTCATGTACCCCCACTCCCCCCCCCTCTCACCCCCCCCCTCTCCCCCCCCCCCCCCTCACAAATGGCACCCAGAAGTGTGACGTAAAGATTAGAGTAAATCACATGCAGATTAACTCAGGTTTTTTCAGTCGTAACGAACTAGTGCTTCCCTCCTATTCTACATACCCGAAACTGATACAACTCACTAAAACACACTCAAACACAGGCCTAGACACGAAGATTCTGTACACTTAATGTAGAAAAACCTCTCTCTTCACACCGCCTATGCCCATTCCCTATTGCACCCTCTACAAAACCACCGAGCGTCAGCGTCTCCTTCATGACCACGCTATAACACGTCCATCCCCCTGCTTCGTCAAACCCTGAGAAAAACGGCGTTGTTCGGAAAGACGGAACCGTACTCTGTTGTGGTGCTCGAACAATGCTAAGGCCGCTTCACTATGTTCCATCTGTTTCTTCTGGGATGAAGCAATTGCAACAGCATGTTTTACTCAAAAACCGTTCACTTGTAATTCCTCGACATAGGAAAACATCCTCTATCATATCATCATTGCAGAAACCTTCAGTTCCAAGTTCTTTTCATATCTTTGGTTCTCTATGTACATCAGTTCAGAGATGGTGAAACATTTGATTAAAATGAAGGAAGATGGTGTTGCATGTATTTTGTTGGGGATTCTACTCTAGTTCAAAGGCTCTTACAGGGTATTTAACAAGAGAACAAGAATGTTAGTTGAAACAATTCTTGTTAACTTTGGACGGACTTTGCCTTCAAATCGGAGCAGATCACGTCAAGTTCTGACCCGGTCACAATGTTCAAGAACACGGATTACTTCGAACAAGACAGTTTAAGTCCCGGTCTACAAAGTCAAGAAAATGTTCCTCAAGTAGCGGAGACAGTAACAATGTCAAATGAGCTGGAATTGCTATATAGTCTGATGTTCAGTGAATTAATCAATGGGACTTCTCATGTTATGTCAAAGTCTTCCGCTGTACATGTTGCTGATAATCCCAATAAACATCAACAACATAACACAACTCACACTTCTACAACAACCGATGTTATAGATCCACCTCCATTGAACATTCAATCAACACATCAAACTCCAACTCAAGTACCAACTGTCACTGCACCTAAGAACATTATTCAAGCAGAAACCAATACCGAAAATGCACAATTTGACAAAGATGAATTTATCAACATCTTTAGTACACTGGTACAAGAATGAGGGGAGACATCGTCTCGTCATGTTGATTCGTCCAACATGCATACTTTCTATCAACACCATCCCTCTACACAATGTTGGACAAAAGATCATCCATTAGAACAAGTCATTGGAAACCCTTCTCAATCAATTAGAACAAGACGTCAGCTAGAAATAGATAGCGAGATGTGTATGTTCGCACTCACCGTGAGTCAAACCGAACCAAAGAACATCAAAGAAGCCATGGCAGATTCTGCATGGATTGAATCAATGCAGGAAAAACTTCAACAGTTTGATCGATTAGATGTATGGGAATTAGTCGACAGACCACTTTGCAAAAATGTCATTAACTTAAAGTGGCTCTGGAAAAACAAACGTGATGAGGAAAATACTATCATTCGCAACAAATCTCGTCTTGTGGCTAAGGGATATGCTCAAAAGGAAGGAATTGATTTCGAAGAGTCATTTGCACCAGTTGCTCGGTTGGAAGCTGTACGATTGTTCATTGCGTATGCTGCACACAAATCATTTACAGTGTACCAAATGGACGTTAAAACAGCATTTCTTTACGGACCTCTAAAGGAAGAAGTGTACGTAAACCAACCAGATGGATTTGTTGACCCATATCATCCTGACAAAGTTTACCGTCTCAAGAAAGCATTATATGGTCTCAAACAAGCACCAAGAGCGTGGTATGATGAACTCTCCAACTTCTTGGTATCCAAAGGATTCTCAAAAGGTTCTATTGATCCAACTCTGTTCATAACTAAACATGGAGAAGACATATTGCTTGTGCAAATTTACGTTGATGACATTATCTTTGGTTTTACGAACCCAAAACTTTCAAAACGTTTTGGAAAACTAATGCACAGCAAGTTTGATATGTCTAAGATGGGGGAGCTAAAATTCTTTTTAGGAATTCAGATCCACCAATCCCCTCGTGATATCTTTATAAACCAAGCTAAGTATGCTCAACAATCTAAGTATGCTCAAGCAGATGATACATAAAATAAAATCATGGTATACCTTCCAGATGGATAGCATTGGTACTCCAATGCTTACAAAACACCCCTTATGCTGACCCTTGAGTGGGTACTCCGGTCACCAAATACGAAAAAATCATAGTATGGTCGTGACCACTCTCAGGTACCTAACGCAAGTAGACCAGATATTGTACATTGCAACATTTATTTGTTGCTCGCTATCAAGCGAAACCGACTGAGAAACATCTCACTGCGGTTAAACGGATCTTTCGGTACCTTAAAGATACCATTAACATGGGACTCTGGTATCCGAAGGATACCGGTTTTGAACTAACTGCTTTTTCAGATTCAGATTACGCGGGCTGTCTCGATACACGTAAGAGTACATCTAGTGGCATACAAATTTTCCAGGCTAATGGTGAAAAGTTAGTCAGTTGGTCCATACCAAAAAGCAGGACTGCATCCTCAAAGTCTTCAGCATAAGCCGAGTATGAGTCTTTATCCTGAGTGTTGCGCACATGTTCTATGGTTGAGAACCTCACTCACAATTATGGCTTTCCACTTTGATAAAAATACCTCGTTTATTGTGACTCAAAGGCAGCCAAAGCCTTCTCGGCAATCCATCCAGCATTCTCTTCTCAGTACCAAGCATATCAATGTCAGATATCACTTCATAAAGGAATAGTTAGAAAAGGTATTATTGAATTATTTCATTGTCGGAACTGTGAAAACTATTTAGCTTACATTGTTTACTAAAAAGCTTATATCGGGAAAGAAATGGTTTACAGTAACAATAACTTGTCATAACCAGCCGACTACATCGGTAAATGAGATGTTTGACTCCAATGACTGGAGGTTCTGGCAAGTAAATTCAGCTTGATCCATCAAACATCAATTTGTAACAAATTTATTCCTCACTTTAATTATTATTTATAAAAAAAATTAAAAAAAAAAAAAGAAAGAAAAAAATTACAAAAATTTAATGAAAACCAACAAAAAGAAAAGAGAGAAATAATATAAACCTAGAAAAACAAATATAAAATCAAAAAAAATTTCAAAAATAGACTAAACACAATCGTTCTCGACATCGTCTCTTTGAATACGATAACATTTACGTACCAAGAAATGTTGATTAAACAACGAACAAAGGAGGCACACGGGACGGCGTGTAAATGAAGTACGAGCAGAGATGTTACAAAATGCTTTTCAATACATGTCGATTGTCTAGAATTTTTTCTCTAAAGACTTATGTACATTTCATGCATAAACTCCGATCCCGAAATTTAATAGTGGAAGTGTAACGCTTAGTGCACTATACTCTAAAATAGAAGAGTGAAATCGTCCTATCATGTTTTTAAACTCGTTAGAACACAAATTTTCAATTTGTGGTTATTTTATCCATTAAAAAGTGGTATTAGTTAAAATGATATGTTTCAACACCTCCCTTCCCTCGAATAATTTTCATTTTCAAGAGAATTGTAGTTCGATAGAATGTCATTTTATTTGAAATACAATTTCTGAGGGGGAAGCTTTTAAAAACAAAGACCTTTTGAATGTGTCGAGAATACATGACTCATATACCAAAAATGGTCAATTTTATGTATCCAAACACATACTTGAAAATTAAATAAATGGAAACGTTATAATTTCAATTATTTAATCTTACATTGATCACATAAGTGCATCTCACTCCGTCTTCAACATTTTGTGGTGTCATATAAGATAAATATAATCAATTTTTCATTCTAAAATGTCAAGTTTTAATAAATATTAGATAAACGCCACATATCTGTTGAAGGGGAGCAATCGAAATCCATGCAATTCAAATCCATGATGCTATATCGTGGTATAATTTAATCTACCCCAGTGCGAAATGATATTCCATGTCAAAATTTTAATCAATTGGTAATTTTTTCAAAATACTAATTGTTTATATTAATATAAACAAAGGGGTATAAAATGAGATTAAAATATGTTATAAATGGACGAAATGGGATCTTTAAATGACTCTAAGTAGCAACTTTTCCTTCACATGGCTTGCTAAACAAAACAAATTTCGAAATCTCGGAGTCAAAAGTGTAAGGAGTATTTGAAAATAACAATGTCCAGAAAATGGTTTTATATTGTGTTCGATCCTTATTAACCCAACCACCTATAAATTTCACACGATAATGAAGTCATAAGGTGGTTAGGTTTAGGGTATTAGATCCTATTACGACCTACCATGAACCACCGGGAGGGATCTACGCCCATACCAAGGACACTTCACAGTTAAGAAATAAGCAGCCCTTAGGTATTGTATTGTAAGAAGAATGTGTAAAAATTGGAAGGGAAAAAATGCTGACTCAAGATGTGCGCTAATACGGGACAAACATAACAAGGTGTTAGTAAAGATGTCCTTGGTCAATGACATATGAAGGGGTTGGAAGAAATAAAAGAAATGTATGGATAAAGGGTGAAAAGAAAGAAGCCAACTTAACACCTTTAGGAATCAGAAACAGGTCAATACGAAAATCTATCAAAATCACAAAATGATTTGTAGATAATAAGAAAAGTCGTCATGGACCCATTGATGCAATAACAGACAACCGCTTCTTAGCCATATCTGAGGTTTTCTCGTCAAAGGAAACTTGTCTCATTTGTCGAAGGAGATACTACGTTATCTATTATCTAATTGACATCGTCGACGTCCGAGATTGTTAATATATTGAATAGTGGCCATTGTGTGCAGTCTGCTATCCACAACCATGCTCCAGCCTCCGATTGACTGAAACCAAAAAGAGCCACAAATCGAGTCTAGAGCAAGAATAGATCAAATTATAAATCTCATTATTACACAATTCAAAATACACTTGTTGAACACCATAAAGTTCACAAGTTGTAACAAAAGAGACCTACGCATTATCCTTGAGTTCTTGCCCAGAACATCTGAGGATACTTAAGATTCTCACAGTGAAGATTGGAAATCCTCCATGCATGAGCCAACATATAAACAAAGCTCGTTGGTAGGTGCTATTCAAGATTCTAAAAATGAATCAAGCTTATGATTAACTGGATATCAAATTTTGGATCCAGTAAATGAATTGACGACTTAATCAAGAAAGCTAGAACTATCTGATTCATCACTCTTACCGTGTTGTCTTTGCTATTGAGATTTCCGTAATGAGGAACTACAAGCATGGTGAATCTGATACATGGATGTGAATAGATAAAGATCCTACGCTTAAGCTGGAAACCCTGTCAAGAAGATTCTTTAGAATCTACCTGATGATACCAACTAAGAAGATGATCTAGATAGTAATTTCTATATTAACATAGAAAACAAGGAAATAATCGGCCAGGTTAATAAAATGTCAGGAAGACTAACACTCAAGATGAACGACAAAGCCAAATTCATCTTTTTATTTGCTAATTGTTTTTAGAAAACGAAGATAAAGACGAACGGTGTTGCACAAAAATAAGGAGCCTCAAAACCAAAGCAACTAGTCGGATTCATAAACACTACATGCTCATAACTGCAATGCTAAACAAAGTCAAATCATTACAATACGCGCCGTAATTCAAACGTCAAGCGTATCTGAGATTCTACGGTGGGATGCTCAACACACGCGATCAAAGGTAGCCAATCCAAAATCCAAATAAAAAAGAACTCAGTCAATTGGGGGAGGTTGTTAGACATATAAAACATAATGTCAAAGACATAATACCAAGCTCGCAATGATAACCAAGATAACAGGCATATTTGTACAAAGGGAAAATCACAAAGGTTGTATCAAGGAAGTCAAATCAAATGAATTCAAGTAAACGGAGATGATGCAGAAGGATAAACGATCTCACATCAAGAACTCAAAGTCAAAATAAAAAAGCTCAAGATAACAAAAAAAAGAAGGGAAAAAATTAGAGCATCCAGAAAGAAAATAAAAAAAAGAAAAGAAAGAAAAAAAGAAAAAGAAAAAAAAAGAAAAAAGGAAAAGAAAAAAAAAAAAGAAAAAAAAAAAAAAGAAAAATAGAAAGAAAAAAGAACAAAGAAAATAAAAAGAAAAAAAAAAAAATAAACAAATAGACAAAAAAAAAGGATTGTAAAATAAATAAATATATAAAAATAATATGTAAATAAAAAAAATGTAGAGAAGGATAAAAAAAGAAAAAAAAATTTTAAAAGAATAATTATAAAATCAAAATTAAATGTGATAAAAAATCTATTAGAATATAATTATAAAGAAATTTAATAAATAATAAAAAGTCCAATATATAAAAATAAAAATCATAAAAGTAAAAACCTAATAATATAGTGATAAAATATTGAAAAAATATAAATAAAAAAAATATAAGTTAAAAAAAATCATTAAAAAAAATAAATTAAATGATTTAAATTTTAATTAAGAAAAAATATATAAGATTAATTACAATAATAAAAAATAATTAATAAAATAAATAAAGATTGATAAATCAATATTAAGATTATATAAAAAAAGTAATATAAAAAAAAGTTATAATAAATGAAATATATAAAAAAAATTGAAATTTAAATTATATAAAGAATAATAATTAAAAAAAATAGAATAAAGAAAATAAAAATAAGATAAAATTTAAAATATTATAAAAAAAAAATATAAAAAATAAAGAAATAAAAATAAAATATAAAAATAAATAAGAAAAATATATAAAAATATTAAAAATAAAATAAGTAGATAAAAAAAAATAGAGAATATAAAAAATAAAAGAGTGAAAAAAAAAGAAATAAGAAAAAAAAATAATAAAAATACAAAATAATATATATATATATTTTATTAAAAATGAAAAAATAGAATAAGAAATAAAAAAAAGATAAAAAGAAGAAAGTTACCCCATGTACAAGCCCACCCACAACACGCAGAGCTCTCACACACGATATACTAAGCACCTCGAATCCCCAAACCAACCTCCCCACCCCCCATCCCAAAACACCACTCCCCCCCCCCCACACTCTCCTACCCACACCACACCACGACCACCGACCCCCCCCCCTCCCCCAAACGAACCCACACACCACCCAAACACACAAAACCCCCCCCCACACCAACCATCTCCACCAAAACACAAATCCCGACCAATCGCCCCTCAACCGCCACACCCCCCCCTCACGAAACCACAAAACCCCCCCCCCCCCCCACAACCCGCCCCATCAAACCCCCGCCACACCTGACCACCCTCCCCATTAACCAACTCCCCGCTTCCACACAAACACATAACTCCGTACACCCATCCCACCCCAGGCAAAAACAACAACCTCCCCCACCCACGCCACCACCCACCAACCCCCCAAAACAAACCAACCCCCCCACACCAACCCCAACCTCCTACCACCACGTACAGCAACCCCCAGACACCCTGCACACCCCACCCACCCTCCCACCAATCACGCTACCGTACCACCTCCAAAAACCCAACCCACACTAAACCCCTGAGCCCACTCCTCAATAAACCCCACAACGCCCCCTCCCACCCCCCAACTACCACCGAACACACAAACCAACCACCCTCACCAACCATCAAAAAATTTCACACCTCCCACCTCCCCACACCTTCCCCCCCTACCGTAGAATAAGACCCAAATCCCATACCCCCACACCACCCCCAGATTAAACCAACCCCTCTACACCACCAACGCAACCACACCCTTCAGGCCATGTGTACCATACCCCCACCCACCGCCCCCAACACGCCCAGCACAGCCACACCCCTAACTATTCATACCACCCCCACCACAACCAACCTAACAACCACCCCACACCAAACCCATCCCACACACACCCCAACCCTACCATAACACTACCTACCAACCCACAACCCCCACAGCAACACACCCCGAGCTCCCCCAAAACCCACCAATCACAAAACCCCCACGACCCCGACCCCACCACTCCTCTCCTCCCATCAAAACCCCCCACCCCCCCCCTCCCCACCCCCACCCCAACCCCACAACCCCCCTCCTGCCAGCACCCCGCCCAACCCCACCCTCCCCCCCCCCCCCGTCCCCCTGCCACCCATACCCCTACCACACAACCCCTACCACTCAGGACCGTCTGCTATAATCCGACGCTCCCAACCCCAAGGGGTCGCAAGAAACTGCCAAACCAACACAACCGAGCCCACCCTCCATTACACGTTACAACCACTGACCCAACACGGTACCATAGAATAAAACGTCACGAACGGGATACAACTTGCCTGAGAAGCACAACAAAAATTTCCCAGTAAACGGTCAAGACCCCCCCAAGTCCAAGAATAAGCAAGCCCGCCCCCAGTAGGCAAAGCCCATGTGCCAAGTCAATTGCTAATGGAACAACAAGAACCTCACCACACAAGGAGAAGGATAAGATAACATATCTATACTCATATACCTCATCCATTCTCTCTAATCTAGGTTTAGTTTCTCACACATAACTTACTCACTATAAAGGCATATACTACATAATTTCTACTCAAAAAGGTTAAAAGATTAGTACTTGTGTAATGGGATTCAACTAGTTGAGAAAAACAACAATGTCAAGGGAGAATATTAAAAGCAGATAAAGGTACAAAGAAAGAAAGAGTGGACATGTAAAGTATGAATGCTAGGAAAAGGCCAAGACCACAACCCAAAAGAAGATAGTGGATGTAATGAACATAGAAAATGTCTAAATGATTATTACATTTGAAAGTACCAGTTAGGATGGTGGTGAAATTAATGGAGACAAAATCATTATTGCTAGGAATGCACAATGATTCATCAACCAGATAGGGATTACTTTGTTGTCTACAAGTTAATGGGCACTCTCAGGCATTTAACTATCTCATGGAGGTACAACCCATTTTGATAGAACGGGTTTGTTTCATTTATATGACTGGTGGATGAATCCGTACTTAGAAAATCACACCATAAGAATTGATATGAATTCTTTTGGGGAGACTTGAAGATAATATTGAATCCTCAACTGAAAGAAAAGAATCATGGAGATTATCAGTAAAAATCATCAAGAAAAAGGAGATGTCAGATGAAGACTGATGAAGCTTGTGGAGTTTGCATACAAGATCTTATGGATGGGACAATCAACAACATGCTAGTTGAAAGAAGGTTAATCATCTCTCCAAAGAATTTGTTGCAGACAAAAGATAGATTTATTGATTGGAGGTAGAAGAGGAAAGTACTGCTGCAATACAATTTGTAAGATTCATTAAGCAATAGCTTAATGAGAGAGTAATGTTAGAATGAAATAAGAAGTGGTTTTGAGTGTTTTCCTAACCACCACACAAAAATAGTCATCAGTTCACCATTCTTAACAGGCATAACGAACAGGCTAGTCCATAATGCAAACGGCTTATGTAAATGACTATCTCAAATCGTTTATGGTTTGACCATTTAAACCAAAAATTATAATGGTTCTACAACTTACCTATCTTACACAGTTAAGAGTTGGCTAGTCCAGGATAAACGGTTCCTGGTAAAGACTATCAAATCTGTTGATACTGATCTTTGCAAAAAACTTTAAGGTTATCAAAGCACCATGTTATGTCCAAAGAAGCAATGACTAGACCAAAAGCAAACGCTTTTGGAAAAACAAGTCAAATCGTAAATAGAATGGTATTTTAGCTCAAACAACAAGGAAATCAATTCACCTTGTTGTTTACAATGAAGAATTGTGCTATCCTAGATCAAAACGACTACTGTAAAGGAACACAAATACCCGTTAATGGTTGGTAGTGTGCCAAAAAACTACAAAGCCAACTTAGTATGGAATGTTATGTTGTATGTGTTTGCAACGAAGACCTTTTAATGAAAAAAGAGGAAAGATGAAAGATGTAAAAATATCAAAGATTCAAGATCAAGAATTGACTACAACGTTTGGATACATCCCACCCAAGAGATCAAGATGTTTAAACTGAAGAAACGATGAAATTAAACAAGATCCACAATCATGTTTAGGGGGAGGATTTGATTGGGAATTAAATTCATTTCATGACTTAGTACGCTAGTTATCAAATACTTATACCCAGCTAGTTGTAAATTAGTATTGTCAGTACAAAATAGTTAGTACTGATCAGATAGTTAGTACCGTTAGTATAAAGTAGTTAGTACCATTTATATTATGCATGAGATATCTTAGGAAAGGATATGCAAGAATCTTTATAATCTTTTCGTAGAAGCCCATTAGGGTTTCCCCTATAAGTCTATAAAAGGAACCTTAGGCATAGTTAGTATATATAGTTCCAAACACAGTATCATAGAGATCAGAATAGTAAACTTAGTTTGTAAACTGTAACCAGGCAGAATTCAAAGTTTAATATAAAAGTTCTTTATGTGAATATTCCAATAAATGTTCTTCTTAGCATTATTGAATTATATTCCTGCATATCAAATAGTGTTTACTCAGTGTTTCATTATTGTTGCTTTAGATTTATCTAAAGGAGCAAACTCTGTGCAAGCTGAAGGTTAAGATCTATTCAGTAAAACGATCTAACAAATAGTGTCAATAAGAATCGACCACGGTAGAGAATTTGATAATGAGATGCAATTTGGAGAGTTTTGTAATGCCAGTGGTATTACACATAACTTCTCGGCTCCACGCACTCCTCAATCAAATGGCGTGGTCGAAATAAAAAATAGGACACTTCAAGAAATGAGTAGGACTATGTTGAACGAGCAATCGTTGCCACAAAAGTTTTAGTGTAACGCCGTAGATACTTCAACATACATTCTCAACCGAATCCTCATTAGAGACATTCTAGGAAAAACACCTTACGAACTCTTAAGAGGTAGCAAACCTATGTTAGATTATTTTAGAGTTTTTGGAAGCAAGTGCTTTATTTTAAACACTAAAGACCACCTTACCAAGTTTGACCCAAAGTCATACGAAGGTGTCTTTTTAGGTTATTCTCAAAATAGTAAAGCCTACATCATCCTAAACAAACACACTAGGAAAGTCGAAGAATCACTTAACGTGACATTCGATGAAACTCCTCCACCCTCTAAGACATCACCCTTGGTGGATGAGACTTTAAATGAGAAGAATCAATTAAAGGTCACCGAAAGAAAAACCTAGAAAGTGACATTGTGGATGAAACATTAGAGATTGATGAAATAGTCAACATTAAGGAATCTAGGAACCATCCATTAAAAAATGTCATAGGAAACCTTAACCAAATAACCCTTAGATCACAAGCCCAAAACCAAAGTAACTTCTTTTGTTTTATATCAACTATAAAACCTAAGAATGTTGAATGAAAGTGTTTAGGAGAAGTGAAATTGGATAGTCCGTCATGCAAGAAGAATTAAATCAATTCGTTGCTAACGACGTTTGAGAATTAGTTCCACAACCTACAAGAATATGACAAAACATAGTAACTAAGTGGGTATTTAAAAGAAGTTAGAAATGAGAACTGTGTTGTTTCTCGAATAAAGTCTAGGTAAGTTGCTCAAAAGGCTACAATCCAACAAGAGGGCATCGAATATGATGAAACTTATGCTACCAGTTAGCTATACTTGAATTTATTAGGATATTATTAGCTTATGCTTGTGCCTTAGATTTTAAACTATTCCAAATGGATGTAAAAAGTGCATTCCTGAACAGTTTTATCAATGAGGAGGTATACGTGGCACAACCTCCGGGATTCATTGATTTCGAAAAACCGGATCATGTTTATAAATTAAAGAAAGCTTTATATGGTCTTAAACAAGCACCCAAAGCTTGGTATGATAGATTAAAAGCTTTCCTTATTAAACATGAATATAAAATGGGAATGGTAGATAACACTCTTTTTACTAAGAAGAAAAGTTCAAATCTCATCATTGTTCAAATATATGTCGATGACATTATATTCGGTTCGACTTGTCAAGACATGTGTGATGAATTTGCCAAAATCATGCATGACGAGTTCGAGATGAGCATGATGGGTGAACTTAACTTATTCCTTGGATTACAAATTAAACAAATGGAAGATGGTATTTTCTTTAATCAATCTAAGTATATTAAAGAAATGCTTAAGAAATTTGGTCTAGAAGATTATAAACCAATGAAAACCCCCATGTCCTCCGATACTAAACTCACGAAAGATGAAGAGTGTGAGTCGGCAGATAGTACCAAGTATCGTGTCATGATAGGTAGTTTATTATACCTAACGGCAAGTAGGCCCGATATCATGTTTAGTGTCTGCCTTTGTGCCCGCTTCCAAGAGGCTCCTAAAACCTCTCACCTTGAAGCGGTTAAGCGTATCTTCTGATACATTAAAGGCACTACGCACTTAGGATTATGGTATCCTAAGGGGACCGGCATAGAAACTGTAGTATATGCCGACTCTGATCATGCGGGAGATTATGTGGACCGAAAGAGCACTAGCGGTATTTGTACGTTCGTGGGATGTTGTTTGACATCTTGGTTCTCGAAGAAACAAACCGCTCTTGCTATATCCACTACCGAAGCCGAATACGTAAGCGCCGAAAAGGCATGTCAACAAGCACTATGGATGAAACAAGCTCTCATCGACTACGACGTACGACTCGACGACGTTCCCATCATGTGCGACAACAAGGGCGCGATTGACCTTAGCAAAAACCCGGTGCAACATTCTCGTACCAAACACATCGAAATTCGTCACCACTTTCTTTGTGATAATGTCCAAAAAGGACATGTCTCAATCGAAAAAGTACCGTCCGTCGACAACATTGCCGACATTCTCACTAAACCTCTTAAACGTGAATCGTTTAACTATTTACGTCTTGGTTTAGGAATGATGGAACACATTCCATAAATCATATTAAGTACGCTTCTCATTCTTCTGTTTCAATTCTAGTCCGTGTTCCATTCCATGTCGTGACAACTTAAAAACTTCATCCGAAGTACTTTAAGCATGTTTAATTCGCGAAATGCAAATTAAATTGTCACTCCTCTTCGTGAATTTTTTGTCAAAAATAAGTTCAAAATTACTGCCTGAAGGCGGCCCCCATATAGGCGGCCCCCAATATATTTGGGACCGCCGGGTAAATACGGGACCGCCATCAGCAAGACACAAAACGGGACACTTAACCAAAAATTTTCAAAACTGAAAAACAAACACCCCCTTACCTGCTGCCATTGACGAACTCGAACCAAAACCCACCAAAACTCAAAATCAACCATTAAAACTTCAATTGAAGATCAAATCAACACTAATAATCATTCCTAATATCACAAAGATCATCAATTGTAAGTCATTTCATCTATTTTCTTTCAATTTGAGTCTAGGGTTCATGATGAACACCAAAAATTGAAATTGGGGATTTTCAAATTTTCTTTCAACTTTGTGCAATTAAGAGTACTAGGATACAATGTATAACTAATATGCTTCCCGTAGACATAGGATTTGCATACATTAGTAAGATTAAACAAAAAATTGATTTTGAACCAAAACCCCAATTTTATTTTCAAATCACTCACGTTAGGAACACAATAAAATTGTTGTTATGCATTGTCAATACAACCTAAAAACGTTTTCAAACACATGCATAATGATCTCATAAACAAATTTTGAGATACATAATTCATATGTATTTTTCGACTTGTTTGGTTGAGCAAAATCAAATTAAGGAGCGTTTGGGTTAACTCTTAGGATCTTATATTTAGGTCGAGTTAATCGTTACTCCACATTTGTTACATCTAGGCACACAACTAGGCACAAACTCAAAACATCAATACATGTAAAAGCGATTAAAATATGATCTTGCTTATATCTTTTTAGGTAACAATGCCTCGAGCTACCGGTCTTGATCATCAAAAGACACACGAAAACTACATACCCATACCTCACCAAATAATCCAAATGAATTTTAATCAACCCTTACAAAATACAATGGCTAATCTTGAAAAATAATACTTTCAGAGGGGAGGGTGTAAATCCCAAAACTTTTTGTTTGAAAATATGAGTCATAATTCGTGCTAAGTTTTAAGTCAACCGGGTTTGATTGTTTGTTAGACATTAACGAACAAATTATAGCTTGCTTTGTTCTTTAGTTCTTCTGTCAACCCACTTTTGCCTACAATCCTGAGGGTCAATTAATTGTCAATTTTTTCATTCATAATAAGTCTTTTTCCCTCACTCTTGAGGAATTCAGTCAAATTCTTAAAATCCCTTTTAATGGTCAACGCCTCTATCACGACCGAAATTGGGCCCTTGACTTTTTGTCAGTCAGTGGTCCAAGGTAAGGTCTCTGTAAAAACCAACCCCCATCTCCAAGAGTCATTAAGTCTCTTATTCAAATTCCATGTCAAGGTCAAGAGACTCGTACCAAAAACAAGAAAACCATTGTCGTTGGTGAAAACAAAATTTTAACCCGAGAGATTTAAACTCATATGAAACCATAGGTTGAGATTATTCGTGAAAATGCCATTTGTCAAGGAGGACATAGGGATCATGTTCCCCGCTGTCCTTTGTCCACTTGCTCTAATTCATTGAAGTATCCATCCTTATAACCTAAGCATTTTTCATTCTCAAAAGATGGCAAAGACTCGTTCAAACCAAGGAAGTCTTAACTTAAGGTATGCTCGTGACTAGGTTATATCCAACATTATGTCAGTCTCCTCCTGAGCTAGCTTTTGATCAGTATCTCTCACATGATCGAGCCAATGCATCCTGCTCGCCTCCTCACAACAACAACGACACGAGCGAGGTGCAAGAATAGACCTCGGGAGCCAAATTGCTAGCATCCTCATCCTCCACTCTAAATCATCTATCGGCAGCTCATCACTTGAAGGATCACGCAATTGAAATGATGATGAATCTTCTCAGTCCAATCCGTACATCCACCTCACAAACACTTCTTCCTCATCAAACAATGTCTCTAGATCCCTCAAAACCCTCTCAGAAAGTTCATGACCATCTGAACACCGACCTTTTATCCAAACCAAACTTGTCTAACTCACAACGAGAAAATGCACACCGTACGAGATTAAGGTCAATTGACAAGTTCTCAGAACATGCTGTGATGGAAAAAGGAAGTAAAGATGTTGGATAACCGCTTAGAAGTATTGCGATCTTATATTATATCTTTTATCTAAAAATTTATATTAGAACAGGGACAATGAATGAGAGTTCACGAGTGTTAGTAATAGCTTTAAAATAGTGTTTTAATCAGCCCTATTAAATGCCTCGCTTGTTAACAATTTGTGCTCGTATGTGAATCTTATTAAGGATTATCAAAATTCCATGCTTAAGATTAATGATTAATGCATTGTTAGTTTAGATTTACTTGAATTTTGACTAACTTAAGGTGTGATACTTTTGTGGGAAAATACTAGGAAAAAATTATTCTCTCCAGAAAACGGCCCCTAAATTCATTAGCGGCCCACCTTAGCAATCCAGACCGCCCAACAATAAGGGACCGCCAACAGGAGGGAACATAAATTTCAAATTTCCATTTTTTTGTATCTTTGACCACCCTAACTAGACCTTGCTGGAACATCCTTCTTTGAGAACCACAATTACGTCAAGCTTCATCTCTAAACACATGCCCTTACTGCCATTTCATTGTTAACCTTTTTCAGTATTTATACCCATCAATCTATTCATTCATCATCCTTCCTCCATATTCTCTTCTCTTTCACCCAAAGAGTCTTGCTCAAAATCAGAACCCCAAACTTTCAGAAAACCAAAGATGTCGGTTCGCAAGTTATGAAACATAAGACATCTCTTTCGCAAAATCTTCACCTACTGTCAAAATGACTCACCACCACCACTTTCGAAAACTAACACTCCTCACTCTAAGCTCACGCGACCTATTGAACTACCCACAAAGAGAATCGCAATTATAAATAACTTCACACAATCCCACACTCATTGATGTCTCAAACCCCTACATCCACCTTTCCTTCACCACACCCATTGTTCCACCTCCCTACTCATTCTCAAGTAGGATGTCAATGACTACTTTTCATTGTGTAGTGTATCACCCCGAAGTTTTAAATTATAAAAGCGGAAGCTAATCTGGGTGATACTTCTTGGATACCACAATCATAATCATTAAAGAAAACTCCAAAAGAGACTTAATTCATGGAAATATGATATCACATTGTCACATCGGAGTAGTTGACAAACAGTCCGATAATCCTAGAAACATAAATTGAATAGATAACAAAGATTTTACCATCTTTATAGTCCATGCCACGCCAGCCAGAATTTTGGCATTTACCTGTGATAACATGCAGAATAAGGGTCAACACAAAGGTTGAGTGTAATTCATATTTAAATAAAATGGGGGTTTGGAAATGAAGTTATTATGTTGTATACCCCATAAGTGGTAATAACTGCAATGAGTATAATTATTATAGAAAACAATATTATTTGCCCTAGCTTATGAACACATTGTTTAAAACTCAATATACCGGGAACCTTTACCAAGAGATAACTGGGAGTTAATACCCAAGGATACTTCGATTTACTATCCAAAGAGATATTGGAGTATTGCCCAAAGAGATCTTGGAGAACTACCCAAGAGAATTGGGAGATATTACCAAAGTAAGAGATGTGCAAAAAAACCGGGTTCCAAACGTTTCCCGGTTGAAACAGGAAAAAATCGAAAACTGAACCGGTCAACCCTGGGTTGACCAAAGAGATACTTTCATGTTATTTAGGCCAATAATATATCAGGTATATAAGTTTAAAAAACACTTGCATTCATGGTTTACAGGAGATCTCACAGGTTTATAAAGCAGGTAAGATATGAACTCATTAATTCTTTGAAAAGTAATCACATGTTTATGAGTAATAAACAGTGTGTAATCAAAGCATGGACCCCCTCGTTTTAATAAAAACCATTCAAAATAATTGATAAGGCGAGCTATGAACTCACTGATCGTAGATGTAATAAATATCCCAATGAAAGCTGACGACCTTATCATAATCTTTACGGGAAGTGATAGAGCAAAATGATAGAAGACAGCCCAACTCACGCAACGTGAGTAAATAGGTAGCAGTCTTAGGAAGATTGTACTCTAGAACGTTAAGTGTAAGTGTTTGATTTGATTAAAGTTTGAATTAATTGTATCACCGTTCAGCCATCATATTTAGAAGTCATCCAGTAAACGGTTTTGAGGAGCTAGTACTTTAAATGGTAAACCCAACAACTAAGTCAAACGTAATACCCAAAAGAAACCTCTTAATAGAAGCTCCCCTAGTTTTGTATATGATTAAATGGGTTTAAGTGTTTTGATTAATATCTGGAGATTTAAGCACAGAACGTTAATTAATGTTATGTCTTGTAATTGTGAAAACATGATTTTATACGTTTTCAAAATGTTACATTTTAGACCCTTAGTTGAAAAGTGGCATATTACCCTTGATTTGCATACTTTTACGTACTTTGTCCTTTAACTTTAATGATAGACCATTAACCTTGCAAACCCTTTGAAAAGGGACCATAATAACCCCAATATTATAAACTTTGATAAATGACATAGTAGCCCTTCTAGTTATAAAGTTCAAAAAGTGATGATATATACCCCTTGTATGATTAGATTTACAAAATATGTCCAAATTGCCATCCAACTTATTTTAAACATTTCAATTACATTATAAATTATAATAAACAAAATATGAATTTAACACAACCAAGTTTTAAATTAAAACGATTGTGTTTTAAGCTAGGAAGCAAACGGGAGCAAATTAGGTCTCAAAACATAAACGTGCGTTTTAAGAGTGCAAATTCCTTCATTCATCAAATAAAGTGTTATGGTAACATTAATTAAGCATGATAGGAAGATTATTACAACATTAACTAGTATAACATTTATTTTTAAGAAGAACGCAAATGAGGGTTCCACGTTTACATTTTTGGATCAAAACGAAAATGACATGAATTGAGGTTATATGAAACTTAACAAGAGTTTATTTTAGAATCATAGGAACAATTAGAAAAGTGTATTAGCAGAATATAGACATCCAGAACCCTGGTTGAGCTTCAAGACAACAAGAGTCGTATGGGTCGTTTTTGGGTCAAAACGCCTTCGTACTGCCTAGTTTCTTCTTCCACTCCCACGGCTTCAATTCTTTAGGATTTGCTGCTTGCACTTAGTTAATGATCCTAGATCATAAAGGGAGCAAAGGATTGCTGCTATAAGGTTAGAGAGGAGAGGCACGGTGAAAATTGAAATGAACCACATAAACTCGTTTATACTATTTTGGAAGCAAGAGGAGTAAAGCAGCTTCAAGGTCTGATCAAACTTGGTAAGGTCTATATATGATGTGTTGGCTACAAGATCAGATGTGGAGGCTAGGAATGTAAATGATGGTGTGGATGTGTTGTAAATGGTGCCCGGCTGATGTTGGTTAAAAGGAGGATATATGGCTTGATTTTGGCCATGGAAGAGTTTAAAGCAGGTAGTAAGCGCTGGGGAAGTCTAGAAGCTGTTTGTGGTGGTGCTTGCACATGGGAAGAGTTTTAAATGGGTTAAAGTGAGCTAGAAATAGGTTGCGATCTGTTTTAGGTTCGACAAGGTTATCATAAGTTTTCTCACTTACATTTTGTGTATATTGATTATGGATGGTTGGAATATGGTCTTAAGGTCTGAATTAATGTTTATTAACAAAAGTTTGCAATTGGTTGGTTAAACGTAAAGGAGTAAATAAGGTCGCGGTTCACATAGGCTCGTTTAGGTTTCTTTGGCTTTCTTAGCTTATATTTTGAATATTCTTGATTGTGAATGATGGAATACTGATCATAGGACTTATATAAAGGATTATCAATGAGGTTTGATCGTTGGTTTAAGTTAAAAAGGGTTGAAATTGAAAGAATAACTGTGGGAATGATTAGAGGTATATTGAATTCATTAGGGTTTCTGGATTTTGATTTCTTGTCACATTGCCAAGATTAATGCTAGAGAATGATTTTTAACCTCATTTTTATGAGTTTACATCATGCTCTTGTTGATTATTTGGGATTAAAATGGTTAGAAATGAGTAAACGGGTCAAATGAACCAATTAGGTACATTTAGGTTACTCAAATTCGTTTTACGTACAATAAATAAGGATGATAAATTAATGAAATGAAAGAATGATTGAATAGGATATATATATGTAAAATAAGTTCTTATAACTTAATTGAGTGTTTTGTTGAAGGTTTAAAATGGATAATAATTGATAAACGGGTTTATGGTTAGAGTTGCCTCTGGTAGGTATTTAGACGTTTGAATTAGGTTTTTGAGTGGAAAAGTATGTGAAAGGCTTATGAATAGAATAATAGGGTTTACACTTGTAGAATGAGTATAGTTATCTGTACATAAGGTGGAGAGATGAAATTGGAAAGAAAACAGAGGTAAAATGACTATTATAGATGTTAGTTTTAATGACTAGTACTTGTCTTTTAAAAAACTTGTACTTGACGTAGAGGAGTTTAAATTCAAAATGAAATGTTTTAATATACTGTATATATTGCTTTAGTACGTATACTTTCATCTTAGATATTAACCCATCCAAGAATTAGGGTGTAGAGGTAATAAATCGATAATGTTTTAATAAAGCCCTTTTGATATAACATTACGGAATGGTACATTATAGAATAAATGTACTTTTGTAATAAGATATGATGATATGGACATTGAATAATGTGATGTTGGCTGACATATATGTAGACAGATGACATAGGTAGGTTTGCGGAGCTCGTCTACTTTATTATGTAAGTTACATACATACTGAATATTGACAATGCAAGTAATGTAATAAAGCAAAAAAGTTCCTTCCCCGTATAATTAGATCAAGTTAAAAATATGTTATGTATAATTCTTGGGGATGTCTTAGAGTTCTCCACCCTTACCAGAAATCTGCGTCCCGAGATTTAATTTGAAAGTATATGGTGAATAGACTAGGTACTCTTGGCATGATTTGATTTTTTTATGTTAAGGTTAATCAGGTCCACAAGTCCACGTGTTATGTATTTATAATATGTTATACACCATAATTAGAATTACATTCCTTCACACGTCCACTTATTTTTCAAGACTAAATTACACTCTGATGACACCAATAGAATTTCTTCAATGCCTGATAGAAACCTGTGGATGAAATACTTTGATTTTTTGATATTACGAAACCTGTGGTTATGGGCCTACCATGCTCGCTGTGCACTGTGATCGTAAAGAATCGTTATTCATTAACCTTATAAAAGTCAACACGAATAAGGAATGCTATCAAAGTCCTTTGTCAAAATTTTCATACCTAGTGTATTGAAATCATTTGACTTGTATAGATTCTTGTGTGTTTCTTGTTATTTTACGTTGCAGAAGATAACATAAAATTTTAGAATATGGAACATGGAATAAGTGAGGTCAAGAATGATTATGAATTGTAAAGAGAGTTTGCGATCACGAGAGATACAGATTTGAAATGGAAAGTTATTGAAGGTAATATTGAAATATTAAGGAATTTTTGTACAAAACGATTGAAAGAAACTTGTTTTGGACGTATGTATATACTTTAAAGCCTACGTATTTATAAATGTGTTACGTACAAAAAAAGCTTCCAACTCCGTGGATCGAGAATTTAAAAATTCATATCAAGATTTATAATTTCCTTATTCAAATGAAGAAGTGACCTAATTCATTTCAATAAGATGATCATAAATCGTCTTACCTAAGCATAAAAACATGATATGGAAACGGTAAGGTGTAGAAAATGATATGATCATGAATGATTAGATAATATTGAGATGTTGATTGTACTGACGCCCATATAATTGAGGATGAAAATTTAGTGTGTGCAAAAGGTATGAGGAGTATTTTAGAGTTTAAAAATCATAATAGAATTGATGAATTGACAAATAATTTCATTTTTATATCATCAGTAACAAGATGTAACAGAATCATCACTTCATTATTTCATGGATAGCTTTACATATCTTACATCACCCGAAACTCTAAGAGTATTGATTCTTTATCGCTACGTGCTTGGTAGGATGCCGAGATACTTAATAATGACAAGGAAGTGTAGCTGTGTTTGGGGTTAGAAGGGGTGTTAGATGATCCTTCATATGTAACTAGTGGCGAACCTAAGTATCCTCAAGAGTTGTTTTCAGCGATTGATCTTTTGTCTCTGCAGTTTCTGGTCAGATGACCCACTTTGTTGCAAGTCCAACACTTGACAATGCAAACTCCTGTGTGATGTAGGGTGCATCTTGTACATAAAGGAAGGTTTCCATGGTATTTGTTGGGAGGATAATCTCTAACAGTTCCTTGTCTTCTATTTGCTGCGATGTAATCATAGTTGCGGTGTGTTATTGTTATGTTATCTGGGTTAGTTATTTTTGTTAATGGATGCTCAATAAAGCTACTGTAAAACATCACTAGCAAGCTAGACAGCGAGTATGCAATCATTGGGGTAGGTTGTCTTAATGTCACAATTTATGGATTAGTTTGTTGTTGGTGGGGGGGAGTCCTTCTGTCATTTAAAAACCTTTCGTATGTGATTATTGGTTTCTTGCACAGAATTATGTTTTATTATGTTGGTCTGGAGTATCTGACTATGTGTCTTCTTTCAAGTCGAGTTTTTTAAGCAGAAACGTTTCCTGCAATGCTGTGCACAGCCCCCATGACAGCTCCATAAGTTCTCGGGGTAGTGTAACCATATGCGGGCATAAAACGGCTAATTTCTGTATCTTCATATATAAAGTCTAAGACGGCTAATTCTTGAAATCTCCTAATGTAAGTCTTAAGATCATTTCCTTTCACAACCAAGTTGTAAAATTCGTCTTCCATCTTCTTGACTTTAGTTCGAGGGCAATACTTATTGGTTAAGAGTCTTTTCAATTCGATCCAAGTGATTTGATTGGCTTGATCTATTCCAATAGGTTGAGCGTATGAATTCCACCAGGACAGGGCATTATCGGTTAAAGTACCGGTAGCAAATGCCACTTTGTTTTCCTCGGCACAGTTGCTACGAGAAAATACCGATTCAGTCCGCTCAAACCAGCGAATGAGGTCAACTGCTCCTTCCGTACCATTGAAGTAGAAAGGTTGACAGCTAACAAACTCTTTATAGTTTCCCGTTTTTGCTACAGGAGTTCCAGTAGGTCCGGTGTTCCCGTTGGGATTACTATCACTTGCTATTGATGCAGCTTGTGCTTTCAGAGCTGAGGAAATGCCATCATTAATCAGTTGCTGGATGGCAGCTAAAGTTATGGCTGGTGTTTCGGATGTTGACGTCCTTTTGGGAGGCATTCTATCAACATAAGAGAATACGTAATAAGAATCACAAGTTATGAAAGGTAATAAAAGAAAGAGTAATGCTTATTTTTTGAATTTTAAGCACTTAGAGTCTATGGTATAATGATGAAGGCGGAGATAATGATGCAAATGATGGAGATGATGATGAAAGAGAGATAAGCTGGTTTTATGAAATAAGGTATGAAACAGGATTGCCTTTATAAATAACTTATCTTTTTACTGTACATACTCAAGTTTTGACAAGCGTTTTTATTTATACCACACATCGCGTGGCTAGAATAAAGCTATAACTAGTCTAAGAGTTTGTTGATTTCGAACCGGTAGATGACATCCTAAAGATCTTCCTGATCCGTTTGGGGACGAGCTTGGATTTCCTTAATGATTTGTTCAAGATCGGAAATTCTGTAGTGAGCAAAGGCAATCTTATCCTTTTGCCCTAACCGCTTCTTTTGAAGTTTGATAATCCGTGTCACACCCCGTAAATTCCCGGTTAGTATTCCGACCCACTCCGGTCATCTACTTTAAATTTTATTCGTTACGTTTAAATCTGACAGTTTACCGAGGAACTAAACTGCGTAAAAACTGAGAAACGTCACCGGACGCGTTCCGTCAGCGGTTATAAATTATTTAGGCATTATATGTGTTATATTAGCTTTCCTGAGTGTTTCGTGATTTTAGTCACTCCCGATATTAATTTTAGAGTTTTATCCTTTAAATTTCGTTTTTCGCGTTTTTGACCAAACGGAACCCCGGAAACTCAAAATCTTTTCGTGTAAACTCAAGTTATCGTATTTCTAGTGTCATACTACTAAAAATTTCGTTCACCTCTTTTCCCTAGCCAAATGTGGTGCCTAAACTACAACAATAAGTATACTTGAGCTTTAAATTAAATCAACAAGCATCTTTCTTAAAATTCCATGCATGTGCTCATGCTTACACAAGATGGTGACACATGAGAATGTCATTCTCATGCACCATTTATCATGTTGTTAAGACCATGTGTTTACTTACACACTCTTACAACTTTGACTAGCAAACTTTGAACCATAATCATATCACTTGAACCAAGATAACAAAAATTGAACCATAATGGTCCCTTGTGACCCTATTCGGCCGAACCAAGGGTGCACACACCCTTGGTATGGTATAATATAGTATAATAATTATGTATCTTTACATACTGTTCTGGGAATGCAGTGGCACGGAGGACTTTGATGGCTAGAAAAAAAGAAATGTGGTTATAGTTAAGGTTTGACATTGTTCTTTATAACCATGCGTGCTGATACCCAAATCTGTAACACAGTACGGTACCGCCTGTCGATTGAGTTTTGTGAAGTCGATTCTATTTTTACATATAGCAGCGGAAGCAAATCTATCTAGGGTATCACTTCATGACAACAATCATAATCATAGAAAACAATTTAAAAGAGACGTTGTTTAAAAGATACGTTATCATTCATTTAAAATCAGAGTTTTACAACGGCAGGTCCCAAAATCTAGTTACATTCAATGTGAATGATAACAAGTTTTAGCCATCTTTATGTCCTAGTCACCCGTACCATAAGTATCTCAATTATACCTGAATAAAACATGCTAAAAAGTTTAACACAATGGTAGAGTGAAATTTATAGGTTGGACGTAATAGTCGAATACAGGTCAACATAAGTAATTGTTATAGAAGCAATATCCATGTAATGCGTTATATAAGGGTAATTTGTGGTTACGTGTTATACACTCTTTTTTGGTAATAATTACAATGAAAACAATTATCATGGAACAATGTATTGTGTTATTGTTTAATAATTATAGTCTTGGTCTCGTCTAAGCTCAAGACAACACAAACTGACTGGTGTATAAATATACCCAAATTGAATGTGGATATATAAATAAGAGAAGAGAGAGATAATGCCCTCGGTGTAGTAATTGTCATATAGTATGAAATCAATATATAGTGTGTTTTGGTTTACCCTATCCAGTTAAAACACAAATATGATTCGTCAATCCTTGATAGATTCTATCTATAATATTTGCATTCACACGTAAGTGATAATGGTCCATTATAATGAGGGACTTTTACATATAGTAACTTAAACATTAGTCGTAATGTATATCAATGATAGCAAAATAACTTGGAAAAACATTGTATTCCTGGTTTAAGCATGTATAAGTCTTTGAAAAGTAATCACATTGTTATAAGATAAACGAGTATGTAAAAGAGTTTGTAACAAGCATGTATCCCCCTTGCGGGTTTATAAAACATGTAAATAAGTAAAGGCGAGGTTATGAATCTCACCTGATAGGTAGATGTAATAAATATTTCAAAAAAATGAAAAGTGACGACTTTAACACAATCTTCATCAAGAAGGTTGATATAGCAAAATGATAGTAAATAGCCACATCAAGCAACCTGATTAAATATGTCAAGTCTTAGGAAGATTGTACTCTAGAATCTTGGTTCAGAGAGTTAGGAGTTTGATTGGAAAGTTTAAGAAATTATTAAATCACCGTTTGGGGCATCATAATTCAGAGGCATTCATAAACATTTTAGGAGCTAGGGCACTTTAAATCGTAAACCCAACAACTCATTCAAAATGTAATACCAATATTATACCCTCTTAATATAAAGCTCCCTAGTATTGTGATACGATATAATCGGTTTTAAGCGTTTTGATCAATATCTGGAAATGTTAAGCACGAGAAGCGTTAATTAAAGTTATGTCTTGTAATGTTTTGAATGTGTTTTTATACTTTTTCAAAATGTTACATTTTAGACCCTTGAGAATGAAAAATGGCAAAATACACCCTTAGAGTTTGCACTTTTACGAGTTTGGTCCTTCAAGTTTAAAAGATATACAAAGTAAACCTTGCACTTTGAAAAGTGACATAAAAAAGATCCCTATATTATAACTATGATAAATTGACATATACATCTTCTTAGTTATTAATGTCAGAAAGTTATGATATATACCCCTTTGTCATGGAATACTTTTTGCAAAACAAGTCCAAAATGCCATTCAAGCTTATTTTAAGGTTTTTCTAAATGATATTTGTTTAGGTTTTAAATCTTAATAATATAATCTAAAATATAAGATTTAACATAACAAAAGTTCAGATTTAATGATTTATTAAGCTATAAACAAAAACGGGTCAAATAGGGTATCAAAAACTGTCAACGCGCTGTTGTTTAAGATCAAATTCCTTCAATAATCAATAAAGTTGTTATATTAAAATTATTTAAGCATGTTAGGATGGATTATAACAACATTTAACCATTATAACATTTAGTTTTAAGAAAAACATAAAATTAGGGTTTCATCAGGTGTACGGTTTTTGTATCCAAAATGAAAAATGAGCATGAATTGAGTTAAGACACTTCTAACAATAACGTTTATTTAGGGATCATATGAACATAATAAGGGTGTATTATCAGTATTAAGATCATAGAACCTTGATTGAGCTTATACTTTGAAAACTGGTCAAAAATCATGGACTTTTAGCATCGTACTCGCCTATAATAACGACTTCCCGGCTCCTTTCTCCTTGTTTCTTTTGCTTCACTTTTGTTCTTGAGAATTATTAGGACCGTCTTAGGATTTCTCAGATCAAAGGATTGCCTGCTATTAAGTTATATAGAGGAGGAAGTGGGGGATGAGTTCAAATGAAGAGTTTGTGCCCATATTTATAGTATTTTGACCCTTATAGGCCAAGGGACACTTTGTGACCAGGTTAGGACATGTATGAGGTCTAGATGGTGATGAGAAGAGGCTATGTGATGAGTTTCATAAGCTAGAAAGCTACTTGTGATGTGTGGTTCCTCTCTCTTGTGATGCAACGGCTAAGAAGGAAGACAAAAGGGGTGTATGTGTCCAATTTTATACCAAGAACATTGAGATATTTGTTTATTATCAGGTGGGTAAAGCTGATTAGAAGGTGTGTGTGCTTTGTCATTAAGGTGCTTACAGTGTCAAAGATGAAAGCTTCCAAATAGGGTCAAATTGCAAGAAAGGTGTATACGGGTTCAAGTAGGGCACGAATTGTGTTTTCTTGCTTATAATTCGAGTACATTTGTGTTATAAGCATGGATTAATGATCACAAGGTTTATATTAGGAGTTATTAATAATAATTGATAGGTGGTTCGGGTTAAAAATGGGTAAAAACGAGTAAACGGGTCCAAAGTCAAATTAGGGCACGTTTTATGGTATCTAGGATTTATTTCATGTATAATTGAGGATAAAATTATGTAATGATGATTCGTAAATGATATTAATGTTGTAAAATAAGCATAACAACTTATTTGAAGTTATTTAGTTTATGAAGGATAAATATCAAGAAACGGTCATGGTTTAGAACAAGGCTAAGTTTTTAGTGTATAGGGTTTTAAATTAGGGTTTTTGAGTGTAAAAATATGTATGAGAGTTTATGAATAGAATAATTAGGTTTACGAAACATGTATTTTGAGTGTAGTAACTTTACATAATGTGGTGAAGACACTAGAATGCAAACGAAATGTGAAACGACTATTTTGTAGATCAATGCTTAATAACTTGTAATTAAGCTTTTAGAGAACTTGTACTTAGACTTGGAAGGGAGTTTTATTATTTCAAATGAGATGTTATATTACTTGTACTTATGCTTTAGTAACTTGTGCATTCACTTTAAATATTAACTTCTCATGAAATTAGGGTTTTAGAGGTATACGATAACGGTTTATAGCCCGTCTTGATATAACGTTGCGAATGGTGCATTATATGAGTAATGTACTTTGTAATAATGATATTATGATATTGATTGAACATTGTTAAAAAAGTTTGCTTGACATATATGAAATAGGAATATGCCATAGATATGTTTGCGTGACTTGTCTACTTTGTTTATAGCCAAGTTACAATGCATATAGAGATATTGGTAATATGCAAGTAATGTAATAAAGTCAAAAAATTTCCCCGTATAGAATATGTTTATTATATTAAAATAGGTTAGAATTTTTGGCATTGATGAAAATTCTGGTTTGTTATATATTTTTGGGGCAAATGCCTAGCAGTACTAGCAGTACTAACAATGTGTACTGGTCTTTTCCCATTTGGTCTAACAGGATTAATCAAACATGTTTTGGTTAGTACTCCTTTTGGGACAAAAGTCCTTCTTGTTTGAGGGTATTTTAATTTATTTGAAAATTTGTTGGTGATATAACCCTTTTAGCATTAATCCCATACAGGTTTACCAGTTAAGACCACAGTTTTCAGCTTAGGTTCTGGACTCTTTTTGGCATAAAAATCACAATCTTTGATCAAATGGTCATACTCTTACATAACAAAGCAAGCTTTTTTTTAAAATCCGAATTCCTTCGTTTTGAGAAATTTACCAATTTTATCAACTGAGTTTTTTAAACTGTTTGAGTCCTCATTAGTCTTAACAGGTTAAACTGTGTGTTTCTTACCCATACACATCATCCTCATCATCTGAGGTTCCAATCCTCAATGATAACTTATCTATGTTTAATCTTTGATTAGATTTTTCAACTCTTCATTTTCTATTAAACCTACAAGTCTCACTAGTTTTAAGATTCACAAGTATCATCTTATGCTCGTCGATTTTGTTTTTTACTCAATTATTTTCTTCCTAAAGGCATATTCATCTAAACCTGCAAATGAAATGTCCAGCTCTTGGGGTTAGGATTTCCCTTATATAGGAGGGGGAACAAGCATGAAACCCATCTGCTTTAGGAGAAACTATCATTGCAGGTGTGATTCTCTTCATCACTTGATCTGTACCTCAAAAACACTCATAACTAATCTCACTATCCAATTTCAAACTGTTACTTATTTCATCCAATTATGTGCCATATCCTAAACCATTTTTATCTTTAGCACTCATTTGACTGTTTGAGTAATTTATTAAGACCCTTGGATGATTCACCCATTTTTTTTTATATCTTAACTTTCAACTCGTCTCTTTCCTTAACAACTTTTTCTAGTTCCATTTGAAGGTTGTTAATTTTTATTTCTCTGCTCTTAAGCTCATAGTTTTGAAACTTATATTTTTCACCCCAAGCCAGTTCATTCTTTTCATGTCCTATTATTCTAGATTCTAGAGACTCTAAGGCTAACTCATAACCCTGAATTTCTAGGTCTGCTCTGCTATGTTTTTCTCTTTCACTATCATAGTTCTTTTGAAGAGTTTTAAAAAGACATTTAGACATTATTAGAAATACTTTTGTACATCATTGTCAGAAAAACTTTATGAGCTTGACGAGGATGGCCATTAAAGCATAATTAATTGGATTCATTCATAAAACATTACTCAAGTTATAGCCTTCCCGCCTAAATACCATCTTGACCAAACCATGCTTGTGATGATGGTTCATTTGTTGTTGCATTCCTCCGGCCATTATCACCATAAGATCTTTTCCCTTGGTTCCTTCCTGATTTGCATTCCCTTAGCTAAAGTGGCCCTTTTCTGTGATAGTTTGTAGCACTCTGCTTATGACTTATCCAAGGTAACAGTTGTTTCCTTTGAAATCCCATTCCTATCCTGTTTTCCCCCTTTCTAATGAATCTCTGCACCCTAACAGTCAACATGGCTACTTGCCATCTAATATCCAATTCTTCCAAGTCATCTTGATCAATCTGCTGCAAATCCTCATTATCAAGTGGAGGACTGGTTGTCTGTTGTGCAAAGAAAGAGCACTACTACTTCATTCATCAGACCTGTAGTAATGAAACCTGACTTGAAGAACTAGTTTTTCCTCCAGCAGTATTAACTGCCAAAATTTCCCACTGGAGACTGTTGGACAAACTGACAAAAGGTCAAAGTACTACTAAGTATAAAGTCAAAGTACATAGCCAGTTAAAGAATCAAAGTACTGCCCGTTGAAAAAGGAGAATCTAAGAAGGATTATCATTTACACGGTTTATGTTAAAGTAATTATCTTGAACATTTATTTTAAATATAAGTATTGATTAGTGTTATGTCATACCAAGTCTGTAACACCTACTAAGAGTTCTTCCTTAAGTTATAAAAGGATCTCTAGAAGATAGAAGAAACAGATGAAACTAACAACAAAGCAACAATAGCAAAAAGCATTAGTAAGTACTATTAGAGATTAGTAAGTATTAGGGATCCTGCAATCTAGGAGGCGGATTCAAAGAATTATAATACAAAACGTTTGATAAGCATTGTGTGGTTCTTCTTAAGTACTATCTGCCAACTAGATACCTGCATAGTTGACAGGTATATCATGTTTCATTAAGGAATAACGACCTAACAAAGTGGTATCAAGCTTGTGAAGACCTGAACTAGAAGAACTTAATCATTCAAAATCTATTTCAAACTCCAAAAAGATGTCTGAAGCTGAACTATTCCTCCCACCTCGTCCGGTGCACTGCACTAAGAAATCCCAATGATCAAGAAGGGTGAATGATAAGATTTCTTTGTGTCAATGAAGATGCGATAGTATATTGCCATCACTGATCCATATTTGTGGGATATAATCACCAATAGAGACAAGCAAACAACTGATCCTGCATCCTCGTCTCACCAAAGACTTCGCATGCTGCTAACGCAAGAGAAATAAGAGAAAGCTCTAATAAATTGCTTTTTCTGCTATACCTGATTAGACACTTCTCAGTATTTTCATGAATGCTGTAGATGCAAGAAACTTTATGTTAGCCATAAAATCAAGATTTGAGGAAACTAAACAACAAAGAAGATGCAAAAAGAAGTCCTTTTGAAACAACAATTCCGAGACATTTACTATCGATCTAAGGAAGACAGATTCACAACGAAAAAGTTCACCAGCATATACTTACATGCTTGAATAATATGATGCTAATGTGTCCCTTGAAAGATGCTAACTTGAAAAGCTTCTAAGAAGCCCTACCATCTGTTGGCATGTAATTGCTACAATGATTTCGTGGGACAACCTTGATTGGAATGAATTGGAGTTTGATGATCTCACTACAACAACATGAGGTGTATGATCATGAATTAAGGGTGTTTTTCAAACTCAAGTTCACAAAAGCACTGCTTTTTCTGTCCACTGAAGTCAAAGGGCAGTACGTTGAAAAAAAAAACACAGAAAGTAACAGTTACCCAAGACAATACTCAAAAGATATACTCAAGGCTACCTCAAGCAATGTGAAAACTGCTCCGAACTATGATCTCAGCAATCAGATGAAATCCATATGTTCTTCTTTTCTCAACAAGCATCCTAAAGCCACAAACACATATAAGAATGACCAGCTGCAAATTGATGAATATTGCTATGGAAGGAAATTGCTATTCGATGGCAGGTGGCATGATTACAGCAAGGATAAAGAAGTTTTATGATAAAAAGATAGAAGACCCATAGACCTCAATGTCAAAGAATGGTATCAACTTTTGATAGTCCAGATTGAATGTTTTAATTGTCAAAAGTTTGGGTCCCCTTTTGCTAGGGATGCAGATTGCTAAGTATCAAGAAAAACATACAAAAGTTATGAGTCATCAGAAAAGAGGATTGTGGCTATGAAGATCCAAACTCAAAAAGCCTTATTGGTGCAACAGAAACAATGAAAGATAATTGACTTGGACCCAAGAATTTGATGCTGAACCAGTGACATTTTGCTATGATGGCCCTGACTGAACTGAAGAATATATTGGAGCAAGGAGATTGATTAGAACCAAGCATTTTGGAAAGATGGACATGGTGATTTTTATTGGAAAGCAACATAAGCTGATGATGCATCCTATCTCTAGCCTTGATCTATAAACCTCAGAGGTACCTTATGGTTCTAAATGTAGTAAATCTTAATAAAAATATTTTTTATGCTTGAAAACTACAAACGAAAAGAGATAATTTTTCAAAGTCTAGGACTGAAATTCTAGGATAACAAATGAGCCTTAGAGTCATTAGAAGTCATACTTAAAACACATGAAAAGAATGATATGCATGTGGGAGATAAGTATGAACATATTGAATATATTTAAAATTAGGGATTTGAAACTAATGAAAACAAAAGGAACTAGATCAAGCCTTAAAAGAAAGAGATGACTTCAAGGTAAAACTTGAAAAATGGTCAAATGCTGTCTGTATTCAAAATGAAGTACTAAACAAAAAAGATATGTGTCTGATAAGTCAGTATAGGATTTGGGGTTGAGTCTAGTATAAGGAAAGTGACAATTCATCTGGGATGAAAGGGGGGACGTTGACTTGATCCTTTGTAAAAATTTTAAAAGAGAAAAGCATACAAAGCAGTACCTTCACTCACATTGACAAATATTACCACCTAGGGCAAATGTCATCTTTTACCTGGGATAATGAACTAGCCAATAGAATAATGTTTGTTAATCAAGATAAAACAAAGACTAAGTCACCAGGAAATTATATAAATAAAATCATAATTTGAAGAATTTGGGTTGATAAGTGATGAGAAGAGACTTGATTTTTCAGAAATCCCAAACGGAATACTATTTTTTAACTCATAAAATAGTGAAACATCTTTGAAAACAAGTCACGAAAAACATTCAAAAACAGTGTTGGTTTAAGGAATCAGGACAAAGGGACTTGAGATCAAGGGGGTAAATGATGTTTTGGTATGTTACAGTCCTGATCACCTAATCAAGGATAGAATCTACACGAAAGAACGCTTTCAAACAAACCCAAACTCATAAACCTAAGGGAACTCAGGGTTCAAGAATCACAAGACACAGTTTGGACAACATCAATAGGGTGAACCATAGTAACTTCTCAAAAGAAACTCTATTAACCCAACCAATAAGAAGTCTTATTATCCCATCAGCAGTACTACAAAGGAAGGGTTGAAAAGTACTGCAGCAACGACCCAAGTAGACAAAAACAGTTTCTTTTCAAAAAGTACAGCTAAAAATGTGTTTTATCAAGGTACGCTAATCAAGAGTACAACATGCAGTAACTTTCACAAAGTACTGATAGAGCCTTATTATCCAAGGTTGGATATATAAGACCTAGAACCCTCAGTTTTTCACCATCATCAAGGTCTTCTACCAGACTTAACTCCTCACAGACCACAAAGACCCAAGAAAATTATAAAATCTATCTGGGTTATAAAAAGTAAGTACTGTTGGAACACAAAGCAGTACTTCCACAAAAAGTAATAATCAAAGGGGGTGTCATGATAAATCCAAATCAAACATGGAGACCAAAAGGAACTATCTAATTCCTGTAATAGGGATAAATGGATCTTACACACTCAAGCAATTTGATATGTAACTCCTTAGGGGTATCCAAGTTCAGGTTATGACTTGGTCCCTAAAAGAGAGACTAATTCTTTAAAATTGTTTTTGAACAGGGCAGATCCATAAGAATATCTCAAGGATTATGCTATAATTGACAGGGAGTGCTCGTAGGAGTATTGATAGAGACAAAACAAACTGTCCTGGATTTTAAAAGAATTTCAAAGGTGGTTATTGGGTCTTTTGGAAATTGATCTTAAAGGAGGAATACTCACGTCAAAGGAACACAATCAAGATACATATAGGCATAGACTTTAAGAAAAGTCAGCTATGTGGAGGAGCTTTAAGTATTCAATCTCCTTTCTGTATTCTCAATCTTGATAAGAAGCACAATGTCCTCTTCATCTGATAATGAGTGTTCCTATCTTATCTCTAAAATTCAAGTTTGTTGATAAAGAACTGGTGATACTTCGAGCTCCTAGAAAGAATGATGTATACAGTCTGGATCTGAAGAATATTATTCCTTCTAGAGGAGTAACTTGTTTGGTTGCAAAGGCAACAAAGGATGAAGCTGTCTTATGGCACAGAAGATTAGGGCATGTAAACTTCAAGAATATTAACAAGTTGGGGTCAAGGCACTTTATGGCCTTCCATCAAGGCCCCAAGGTCAAGGTATGAAAGACTTTTCCACTTTTCTTTGAAACATGTGTTATAGAGAGGGCTAATTGAAAACACTCTGTTTATTAAAAGGATAGCAGAGTATCATGTTGGTAACAGGTATATGTAGATGATATTATTCTTTGGTTCCACCATAGTCTTCTATTGTGAAAGGATTTTGAAGAAACTTATCAAAAGGAAGTTAAAATGAGTTTCACTGGGTGAACACACTTTCTTTTTTGGGTGCTCTCAGGTCAAGCAAACTTCTCTTGTATTTTCTAAGTCAAGACAAATATGTGAAAGACATTCTCAACAAATTTGACTTTAGAACCATTTAAACCAGCATCTACCCAGACCAACCCCAATTTGAAGCTCACACATCTCTAGGAAAAATGAAGAATGTGAAGATGTTGATATACAATTTTATAGGTCAATGATTAAGTGTCTCATGGACTTAACTGCATCAAGACCAGACATAATGTTTTGATGTTTGTCCTGTGTGCACGATTTCAAGTCACTCTAAAGGTTATCTCACCTGCATGCTGTCAAAAGGATCTTTAGATAACCTTCAAACATCAACCAAAATTGGGGTCTATTGTATCCTAAGGACTCTCCTCCATTTTCATTAGAAGCTTTTTTCAGATAGTGACTATGCTGGGGACAATCATGATAGAAAACTAACTTCAGGAGGATGTCAATGTCTAAGAAGTAAGGCTGGTTCTTGGCAATGCAAAAACAAACAATTGTGGCTTAAAATCCAATCTACTGAGGCAGAATATGTAGCACTGCAAGTTGTTGTGCACAGTACTTTGGATGCAAAATCAACTCTTTTCTTTCCTTAGAATAAATAGTGAGTTTAAATAAATGATAATATAATAATTAAAAAATAAATTTTTATATGGATTTAACTCAGAACACTGAAAATCCATAAGCCAAAGAGAGAACCATATGCATAGTGATGAATCCTGTTCTACACATCAAAGACCAAGCATATTAGAATCGTCATCACTTTATTCGAGTATTGCTATTATTCAGAGGCTCAATAATATGTGGTCAAGGTCATTACTGAAGACCTTGTAGCAGATTTAACTCACCAAAGGCTTTGACGTTGGCAAGATTTTAACTTCTTGGTGTAACAATCGGGATGATGAAACCCATAAGCTACATTTGAGTGTAAGGATCACATTAAAGTACTAGGTGTACAAGTGAAGTACTGTTTCAGTTAAAAGGCTCTTTGGAGCTCTATCACAACATTTGAGGGAGGATGTAAATGATTGTTTAGAGTTTTAATGATTTGAAGAGATTTTTTTTAACTAAAATGTATGCAGGGTTGTGGCTGACAAATATTGAGTTGGAATTATTTTTAAAGTAAAGTACCTGCATAGCCTACTCAAAGTACTGCTTGTCTAGCAATTACTGCTTAGACAACTAAGTACTTTCTAGGGAACTTTTGTTCGTCCAACTGGTCGAAACAAACATTTTTTGTGCGCAAAAACATAATTTACAACGTTAACATTATAGATATCCAACACATCACACCTATAAATACTCAACCTGAATGCATTTTTCCTCTATTTTATCTCTTTTCCATTCACCTAAAACTTTTAATTACAACCTCCGACGCACATCAATTTTCTTTTTCAAATGGCAAATATTCACACTTGTAACAAATACAACATTGATTGCTTTTTGGGAAAATACGGCGCAGGAATGCTGATTTTTATCAAATCATCGATTATCTCACTGGATGCTCAATGTACCTACATCTTGTTAGTTGATCCTGATCTAATCGGCCATGTGCATCGATCAACAATTTTGGGCTAAACCGCATCTCTTAGAGTGATCAATGACTACCTACAACATTCGCGCCATGGTGACTGGTGCAAAAAGATTTTTGATTTCTGAAGAAACCATTCGACGCTTATCTACTCTTTGAGGAAAGCACATGTGTTGCTTGCATTCCCCTCCGTAAGCAAAGTTATTTGGGACTTACGAATCGCTCAGAGATATTGGCTTACGAGGGTAATTTAGCGACACTTACGTTCTCTAAACCTTTATTTACCCTCAGAGGAAGTATTTGGTACATGTTCTTACTTTACAGTCATCTGTCCTAAGAGCACTCATGGGAACAATTTGGAATATACATCAGCACTGCTCTTGTAGGTCTAGCCACAAACCAAAAGTTCCAACTTTCTTTGATGATATAATGGAATTCCTAGGACATATTTCAACATGGTAACAACCTTTTCTTATGTATACCTAGATTCGTTCAAACTTTATTTGAACATTAGCAATAAGTGGGAGTGATCCAGAACCTCAGGATTTTATCCCATTATGTTAAACTCTTCCCTCTAGGTCTTTACTTTTTATGAGGAAGCAATTCCTAGAGTTTCCTCATGTAGTATTACCCCCTTGACTCCACCTATGTTAGAGGTTGTAACAGCATTAGCAGCAGAGGAAGCACATAGTACTAGTCCTCATTCTAGGGCTGCAAGTTCTCCAAGGATGCTCAAGGTACCCCTACTCAAAGTGCTGCTCAAGATAGTCTTTTCACATGGTACTGCTTGAAGTACATGGTACCGCTGAAGTAGAAGGAACTTTGCAGACTAAAAAAAAAGCGTCTTCCAAGTATCGGCTGAAACTCAAGTGTGCTGCTACAAGTTCTAAAAACTCAACCCAATGATATACTCCCACAGAATTCGTCACAACAAACTGGAGGAGATGAAGGGACTTTTGGATCCTATATGCTTTTAAACCTGGAAGTTAGAAGACTCAAGAAAGCAAACCCTTTCCTCAAGCCAAACTGATTCGCTAAGCACAAGGCTAAACTCAAGGAAACTGTCAACCATGGTAGAGAGCCCAGTGGTCAAACATCACCGCTTTTTGGTCGATAAGTCAGAACCTTAAGAAGCAAAAGAGAAGAAGAAAGAAGACCAAAGGAAGAAGGGTGTCTTCAGTCAAACTAGTAGGAATAAAGATGCAATAATATTGTCTGAAGAAAATAATGATCAAGATGACTCATGAACAGGCCTTCGATTATGAAGATTTTGTAGCCACAAAACCTCATTACTCCTTAATTAGAAAGGAAGAATGAAGAAACGTAAAGAAAGAAAGAGTGGATGAAACAGAAGAAGGTGCTTATTGAAGAAGAGAAAAGACTTGTCTATGTAAAGAGTGGAATACTGAAGATGGTATATGGTGGCCGTTCAAAGTAACAGCTAAGACAGAGTACTATACTCCAAGGACCTAAATTTTAATAATGAAGCAGGTCCTTCAAGCCCAAACCATCCAACTCAAACTATAGAGCTGAAGAACAGTTTAAAGTTGATCGAAGTTCTTGTCTGATATCTCTAGACCAAGAGGTTTAAAGCATTTTCCTGTTCCCATACAAATCTCAGCCTGAGACGCTACAACCCTCCGTGTTATTGAATTTATGATGGTGGGGGATTGGATGGGGTATGGTTGAACATCAAAAAACCCAACCTCTAATTTATAGGAGGCAACCACAACAACCATCTCAACTACTGACCCGAAAGATAAAGGCAAAGGGATCTTGGTATAAAGAACCCAAAAAGAAGAAGTTAACTCTCTTACAACAAATCCATAGCCTTGGAATACATATGATGAGGAGGTTGCTAGAAATATCAAGCTGAATGGGATGCAGAAGAAGAAAGAAAAAGGTTTGAAGAATTGAAGAAAGCAAAGCCAAAGACTACTTTGAGGAAACCTACTTCTCTTGCTCATGAAAGGAATCAGATGATGAACTTTTTAAAAGGTCAAGGATACAAGAATTTACAAAAGCTAAAGTATCCACAAGAAGGGAACCTGTATGACAAAGTTTCAAGAATCTATTAAAAGGCTCCTTCAAATATTTTATTCCAATGTACTCAAAGAGAGGAAAAGCAGATGTTGAAGAAAGAGATGAAAATAGACTCATAAGGAAAAGAAAAAGCTACAAATTTCTGAAGAACAAAGCCATCAAAGTAGCCTAAGTTGAGAACAGAAACAATTGATGAGCTTAGAAACTATCTTAGGATTGTAGACTTTGAAAAGAATGCACAAGATAGAGAGTCACTAGAAGGAATCTCCATGATTACAGAGCTCCAGGTTATTGATTCACCTGATGGAGAGTATCTCATCATTCACAGAGCGAATAATCATTTCAGGGCTTTTGATACTTTATGGGAGATACTGCATATCTTAGATAGACAGGATTTGTATCACCTATATCGAGTTATTCAAGACTATTATGAGCACATTCCTCCAACCGGGTTAGGTTTGATACTTCTAGGTGATCTAACAACTATTTGGGAGACGGCTTAAATAAGTGATGATGACTTCTGGAAGAATCAAGAAGATTGGGAAATCGTAAGGTGGAGACTTAATGAATCTTCAGGAGTGCATACACTAGAGTTAGAGGATGGTACTATGATTCATATGCTGGCTGAAAGAAGATATCCTCTATCAAGAGAGTTGATGATAAGGATGCTGGATCATGGAATGGAAGTTGAAGATGAAAGTGAGATAGTCATTGCATTGATACATCTGTTCATTTTGTGGACAACAGAAGATGGTGATAATTCTTAAACAACTGGTATGATTTATCAAAACTTTTCTTTGAGATTAATATATTTTATTTTGATAAAAAGTCTTAATTGTGAACAAGCAGTACCTTATTCAAAGTATTGCTAGTATAAAACAAATAGTACCTTGTTGAAAGTACTGTTAGTTAAAAAGTTGTTTTTGAAATAGTTTGAAGATTTGAGTGTGCAAAAGGTTTAAGGAACAAATGTTTGAGATTAAAACTGTTTAAGGGATTGAGTGTTGGTTAACTACCACACAACAAATGGTAATCAATTCACCATATCTCACAGATATAAGAATTGACTAGTCTAAATCAAACAGTTTGGGTAAAGACATCTCAAATCTGTTGATGGTTGACAATTTACCAAAAATTGTATGGTGATCAATACACCATGGTATTGCACTGAATTATTGGCTACTCCAAAGCAAACGGCTTTTGGTAAAGAGAACTCAAATCCGTTGATAGCTTTAATAGTTTGCTCAAAACTATATGGTCCTCAACTCACCAATGTTTTATTACTGAGAGTTGGCTAGTCCTGAGCAAACGGCTACAGGTAAAGACTTATCAAATCCGTTTATGGTTGTAATGACTTACCAAAAGTCATATAGTATTCAACACACTATGATTAATGTTCTGAGTGTTGAAGTGGTTTTCAGTTTACCATGGATTATTACCTTTTCTAGGTACCAAAGAACTGACTAGCCCAAGAGTAAATGGCTACTTGGTAAAGGCTCATAAAAACCATTTACGTTGCTGAGAAGACATGTTGCTGAGAAGAACAATCTGTTTGATGCAAAGACAAAGAAGTCATAGAGAAGTGTTTATGTTTATTAACCAGGAGGTTAATTCAAGATACTCAAACAGATTGTGTACAAGATACTGCTCAAAGGATGAAGCTTAAAAGATTAAAGGCTAGTACTGCTTTAATGACAAGACAGACTGATGCTGAACAAAGAAGACCAACTATCAAGAAACTTGAAGTCAAGCAAGTAGAATTCAAGTTAGGGGAGGATTGTTGGGACATACAAGACAAAAGGTCAAAGTACTGCTATGTAGGAGTTGAAAGTCAAAAGTACTGGCTGAGTAGAATGTCAACAGTATGTCAGTTTAAAGATCGATTAGTACTTCCCGTGTATAAAGGAATCCTTAAAGGATTACATTTAATAACAGGTTATGTTGTAAGTATCTTGTAACTTGTTATTTTAATGATTTGAATTGATTAGTGTTTATGTCATTCAAGGACTGTACAACCATACATAGATTGTAGAGTATTTTTTTATCACTGAGTAGTCTTATGTTTATAAAAGGATCTCTAGGAAGGTATTAGATAGACATGAACACGAACAACAAAGCAACAATAGTAAAAAGCATTAGTTAGTGATATTAGAGATTAGTATTGTATTAGGGATCTGCAAACTTAGGCAGATTCAAAGTGTGGTAATACAAATCGTTTGATTAATCAGTGTGTGTTCTTCTTAGTACTGCCAACTAGATTCCGCATAGTTGACAATATATCAGTGTTTCATTAAGGAATAATGATCCTACAAGAAATACTTCCCGGTTAAAAATATACGTATTGTGTTTTCTTAAGTGATATTTTAACCTTTTATTTCTCTTGTTTGAGAAGTAATTTGGAAAGAATTGTCACGGGATTAATACTATATATATATATAAATTTGACTAGTGCTCATATACACGCAACCAATTCTCATTTTCCTTTTGCAATTTTGTCAAAGAATTATTTTCTCGAGACTTGTGTTGAAGTTCGATTTCAAAGCAATACTCTTTGCCTCAAATTTTGACAAAACTTTTTCCAATTCAACAATTCTTGTTGATAAATCCTGTGTGACTTCAAATGCATCATTACAAACTGTACCAGCTGTTTTACTCTCATTTGAAACATCTTTTAACTAATTTAAAATTCTTTCAATTTCATCATGTAAATCCTTATTCCTTATTTCCACACAAGAGGTTATGACAAGATTCTTGACATCTTCAGCTAAGGATGCTTCCAAGAGTCGATCTTTTAAAAGCTTATTTTGTTTGTGAGTTTCATCAAGATCATTTTCCATTGAAACAAAAACATCTTTCATTTCTTTTACATCTCTTTTAAATCAATTTTGAAAGATTTCAAAATACAAATGTAATTCTTGAAGAATGAATTTCGCTTCTACACAAACATCGATTAATCGAAGTTCTTCTGGAGACGTATAGAAAATGCTTGCTCGTTTAGAATTCTTTTCTAGTAACTCAAACAATTTTTTGAAAACATTTTCCATTTCATTCAAATCCACAAGCATTGGATTTGCACTAGGCATTGATGCCATGCTTGGTTTTGTCTCAGAAGAAAATTCTTCAGAAGATATAAAAGATGATGAAAAATATGTTTGTTCAGCAGAAAGTTCTTTTTGAGGAACAAAATTGTTATAAAGTTTGTTCAATTTTCCGTAATCGATTGGTTTTATCTTTAACTCTTGAACTTTTTCATCTTTTTGAAACTCGTTCATTTTTAATCGACTCTTTTCAGCATCCTCAAGAGTTTTCTCAGAATCAAACACATGCAGTTGTTCATTCTCATCACGAAGTTCATAAGCATGATACAACTTAGGAATTTTAGCATAAGCTTGTGAAATAACATAAGGACCGTTATATCCCAAACCTTACTTACGTAAGTTATCCCGAAAAGCTTTTTATTCATTTGTAAGCAATCGAAGTGTTTCAGTTGATTTTCCCATTTTACAAACAACGTTTTCAAGATCTTTGGTTTTAGTTTGTAACTGAAGAATATCATTAAGATATTTTTCCTCTTTGTCACGCTGCGTTTGTTTGAAAATCGTTTGTGTCTTTTGATATTCCTCTTTTTGTCTTTTATAGTCAATAACAGCTAAGTCCAATTTATCACGTTGTTGTTTTAGATCTCGAATGATATCTCGATCACGAATAAATTGCAACTGAGCCTCATGATCTAATCGTCTTGCTTTTCGATCAGCCTCAATATATTCGTTATAATAGTTAGTTTTATTCTCATTTGATTCAAACCAAATTATCACACAAACCAAATCACGCACAAATTATTAGATCCACACAAACTATCAATTCCACACAAACCAAATCGTTCACAGATTTCTCAAAAATACCAATCGAAAAGAAATCAAGATTACGATAAAACCGTAATTGTTCAATTTCAATTGATTATAAGCTTTTTAAGACCAAAACTGAAAATGAATCTTTTAAGCACAAATTTCCTATGAGAGTTCAATTTTCTGTAATCACTAAAAAATAATAAAGTCTACTCGTGATTATCAAAGATGTATTTTTCGAGAAAGTTTCCAACAAAAATGAATCAACAATACGACAAAATCGTAAAGTGTACAATTTCGATGAAATAGATGCGTTTGAAGAACACTTTCGAAAATGAGCTCCACGATTTCGATACAACAGAAAATGTGAGTTTTACCTAATTTTGAATCGAAAATGAGTGTTCCGAGTTTGGATTTTGTGATTGTATTACCGAGTTTAGATTCCGAGTTTGGTTTTCAGAGTTTGGTTCGGATCTGTGATGATATTGTTTCGTATTGTGATTAGATCTTTTTGATCGCTAATAATTTTGTCAAATACAAACCATGAAACAAATTTGAGATCGACAATCTTTGTTGAAATTGACTCTTCAAAAATGAAGAACAGACTCAAAAATGTTATACTTATTCTTTTTCTTATGCTTTTAATGTCGAAAAAGAAACACAACCCAGATCTATATCCGATCTAGTCCCAAAACGCGTTTTTTAAAAGAAACCGAGTTTGACCGTTGACCACCGAGTTTGACTAGTCAACTACTGAATTTGAGAATTGTAACTGCTTTTACTGAATTTGAACTATTGATTTTGATAATAGGCTCAAATAAGCAGATTTTGAACTAATTTGGCCACGATTCTTACGATTAAACCATAAGCAATCAATCTCGATAAAATCGAGATTAGCAAAATAAGCACAAAATAAGCTCTAAAAACTAAATAAGCATATCAAAAAGACAGAATAAACACAACAGATAATCAGGACCGAATAAGCTCAAAATAAGCAGAAAATGACGAAATTAGCTACTGAAATTGGCTTGTCTGAACCGGATAAGCTTGAATAAGCCGCCAGAAAAAGCTGTCGAAATAAGCTAACGTGATAAGATGTCCGAATAAGCTCTCCTAAACAACACTAAATCGCTCCCTTAGCTCTGATACCACTTGTTAGGTCTTGAATTTAGGATCAATAAGCAATAGAGTGTGTGTTTAGGTGTTGTGTGTGTGTTTATTCTAGAGAGAGAAAGATGGAAAGTAGAGAGAGAAAGAGGGAGGAGAAGGCTTAGAGAAAAGATAAGAATGAGATTAGAAGATACACCTCACTAATGAGGTGATGATGGTGGTATTTATACCCAATTACAAGAAAGAGCAAGGAGCTTTTGTTTCTTAGCTTTTAGCTATTTGTCGAGTCTCGTGACTTTATTTAAGTCACGAGCCTATCACCTAACCAGTTACACCATATTATTTCTCTATTTATTACAAGACTTTTATCTCAATAAGATCGTCACTTTTATCATTCTTAACAATCTTCCCTCAAGGGACGATCATTGAGATCTCTCTTTGATTGCATTAATGATCATCATTTTCTTATTCGTAACAATAAAGATTTGGCCTGAGAGATGGAGCTTTGAAGACTGACAAATGATGATCTACATAGAAATGAAGCTCCATGCCCGGTAAACCTATTTTTTATGTGTTTATGAAATTGTTGGTGTGTTGGTTGTTTTTTTACTTATATCAAGGGTGTTTTTTTGTCTTTGATTTGTGTGGTTTCTTAGTTATTTCTTAGTGACGAAGAAGATTTGAAAAAAAAAGGAATAAAGAATTAAAGGGTTGCAATTTGTCAAGATAAGCGAGTTGATTGTTGACCCAAAGAAAAGAAATGTATAGTAAAATAAAGATGGTAGATGTAGTAGGTTAGCATTAACTCTCATATGTCAAGTCCAATGTAACTTACATTTTTTAAAATATTTGTATGCGATTATACAAGATTTTATATTCACGTGATGTTTTTAAAATCTATTGTACATGCAACAATTAACATGTCATATTTGAAACAAAAATATCATCTATTGTACATGAAATAATAATATAATGCTTGATTTATTTTTATCTATTCGTACGACATGTGAAAAACCAAACAATAATGAATGCCAAGTGAACTTAAAGAAACGAGTTTCAAAAATTTGCTTTACATTAACTTTTTTAACTTGAGACCAAATTGTGGCATGTTTAAGTATTTTTTTTTTGTCAAGAACACAATTCGTGCGTCGCAATAAAATCAACGTTGCAAGAAACCCGATTGTTTATTTCGTTATAACTTTTGATATATAATATAATTAATTCAACATTAATAATTATATTAAATTTAAGGGATATAGCCTTAATATCATCGCGTTAACCTCAACGAAATCAAATATCAAATTTTTTATCGAAAGATAAAACCGGTGCAACGCACGAGTCTCAATGACTCGTACCTTTAAAGAATAGAAAAGACCCGACATGATGATGTCAATGAACTACATCGACCACAATTGTCCCAAAGGAACGGGTCGGGGCGGACTGGGTCGGGTCGAACCGACAATACCGATAACTCAGAAAGTGTGAGTGAATATTTTGAAAAAAAAAGCAAAAAAAAAATTTTTAAAAAAAATGTTAAAATGTTCGGGCATTCATAAAAAAAACAGTCCGATGACTAAAAAAGTGCGAGAGAGTATTTAAAAAAAGAAAACAAAATTTTTTTTTCTAAAAAAAAAAAAACCGATCGGACCGGGTAGGGTTGAGCCGGCATATTAAATGCACCCCGGTAAAAAAAGGAAAGTTTTATCTTAAAATTTTTTTGAGGAAAAAAAGTTTACTTTTAAAAACTTTTTGAGGAAAAAAAAGGGAAAAAAAAAAAACAGACCGATGGCTCCGACAGTGCGAGAGGGTATTTCGAGAAAAGAAAAAGCAAAATTTTATTTTAAAATTTTTTTAGGAAAAAAAAGAACGGGACGATTAGCGGAGCGCGAGGTTTGAGGAAACTTAAAGGTTTATTCATAAAAAAACAGACCGATAACTCAAACAGCGCGAGAGGGTATTCCGAGAAAAGAAGTAAAGTTTTATTTTAAAAAGTTTTTGAGAAAAAAAAGGTTAAAAAAAGGTAAAAAAAAAGAGCCAATGTAAAGAAAAAGAAAGATGTAAAGAAAAAAAAAAAAAAAAAGGAAGCATTAAATTTTCGGGTCAAAAAACCGGGTCGCATTAAATTTTTGGCGGGCCGGTTATTCTGCCTTTTGTATATAGTATATAATTTAAGGGATATAGCCTTAATACCATCGCGTTAACCTCAACGAAATCAAATATCAATTTTTTTATCGAAAGATAAAACCAGTGCAACGCACGGGTCTCAATGACTCATACCTTTAAAGAATAGAAAAGACCCGACATGATGATGTCAATGAACTACATCGACCACAATTGTCCCAAGAAATACATTGACCATAACAGCCCCCAGAACTGCAATATACCATTTGCTCTTGAAACCAACGATATATCGAAACAATGCTATGAACCACCTAACCGTGTATATTTTGTTATACGAATTTCAGTGTCACTTATTTGGAAAAATTCTAAGATGACATAAGTTCACCTTAATTTTACTATGAAATTAAATAAGGTTAATACACAAGAAGGTTAATAAACTCTATAAATTTTGTTTACTTATCTTATTGAACTGCTTTTTATAGTTAACTTGGAAACGCTACGTTTGGGTCGCTGAACTTATAGAAACAGAAACTATGCATATAGGGAACTAAACTTATACAACAAGACATGTTACTTATTGTTAGTACAAAAGTAGTGCGTTGTGGTTAGTGGGGGTTAACTCACTTGCAATAGAGATTGCAACCTCGCTTCGAGGTGTAGATTTGTACTAAGTGAAAGTGCGTGGAGATTTCTTGCTAAGAAAGGAAGCACCGTTAGTCTTACCGCGGGAGGGGTGTCCCGTGATTGGACTTCGACGTGAGAGTAAGTATTAGCTATAAGTAGTATGTGTGTAGCTTAGCTACGGAAATCATACCATTAGGAGTGTTCAGATGGATCCTTATAAAGGCTGGTGTCGTTGTCGGGTGCATGAGTCACGAGGCGAGCTTCACCTTATTGTCCAGTGGGTAATAAGGTTGTTGTTGTGGGGTCAACGTCGTTGATAACGTCACCTTTTGTAACGTAGTTGCTGAGGTTAACGTTATCATCGTTTGTTATCTATATTTGGGGCGTTGACGCTTTGCCTTGGTTCCCCATGCTCTGTTTCTTACTCTGTTAGGTCTGATCATGGGTGACCACTTGTCGTGGAGCGGTACGTAGCCGTGAGCAGATTATGCTCCTTGCGGAAGTGGCTTTACCGCTGGACGGGGTTTTGTATCCGCGGAGCGGTTAATTTTGGGCCGCTTCTGGGTCATCCCAAGGGCTGGGCCTGGGCCCGTTGCTTGTTGTTTGGTCTGGGCTCGTGGCCCAGATGATACTATACGCCATCATGTCCCCCTAGTCTAGTGTGTTTTACGTGTGTGCGAAAGATGTTAATAGACTTACGCGCGTCATTTGCCGTGTTCCGCATCTTGTGCCTCTGGATCGTGCCTTCAGGTGGGTAGGTGGCCTTGAGTGTCGTGTCCTGTTTCTGGCCACATGATTCCTGACTGATGTGATGTTTTGTCGGACACGCGAATCGTCGAAACTGATTATTTTCCCTTATCTTAACCGTTCGATGGGAAGTGTGGACACGTGTCTTCATCCTATCGCTTTAGGTTTTCTCTTTTGGATCTGTATAAATACCTCTTTGTTTTAACTGTTCTTCTTTTTGGCTTTTTTTACTTTGCTTTCCTCTCTTTTTTACTTCTAAATATCCAGGTCTTCTTTCGTATATTTATTCTTCGTCTGCCCGTGCGCATTTAGTCACAGGTTAGGTTCTCTTTCCTTCTTGAATTTGCATCCTTTCTTTGAAATGGCTGGTAGTTCGATGTATATCGTCACTTTCGTGTTGACGCAAAGGGAGTTAGATGCTTATTGTTCTACATTTAATATTCCGGCTAACTTGCAGCCAGAATTGCCTGACCGTAATGCTACCATCAAGGATAGTCCGGCGAGGAAGATTGGTATGTACACTCGCTTTATTGAGTTTTCAAACTTCCGTATCCCCTTGTCGAAGTTCTTGCTTTGCGTTCTTGAGTACTACCAAATTAACCTTTCACAACTGTCTGTTATTGGTGCGGCGAAGGTAAGCCACTTTGAGCTTATGTGCCGCGTTCTAGGCCGCGTGCCCACCATGGGTACCTTCCGTCGGTTTTATGTCAATTCCATTAGCAACAGTTGGTTGTCCTTTTCCAAACGTGGTAGTGTTGATGATCCTTGTTGTTATTCAAAGAAATTTGATTCATTGAAGAACTTGAACAATCGGTTTTTCTGGATTGATGCCTCGGTTTATCCATTGTCTATTCCGTGGTTCAATGGTACTTTCGTTGTCAAGGATTCCCCTCCTGTGGATGAAGCTGTGTTTGCCTTGCGTGAAGTTGTTAAATGAGAACTGTACTGCCATACGGAAGTATTCGAAGATTTTCCTATGTATTGTAGGTCTAAGTCGCTCTCTTACTAGGCCTGGTGTTCGTCCCACTTTTTTGTATAATAACGATGAGGGTAGGTGTTTGCATATACGTGGGACAGGGTTTTTGCATTGTTGTTTCATGTTTTAACATCTGTTTTGCTTGTTGCAGAAATGGGATTGCTTGATTTTGTGAACTCTGCAGATCCTTTCAAGGTGAAGGTTGGCGAGAGGACTCTTGCTGAAAATGAGGTTCCGCTCTTGAGTGAGACTGAGGATAGTGTCATTTCCCCTTCTCCGCAGACTATTAGTCTTGTTGACCGCACCATTGAAGATGAGTTAAAAGCTAATGTGGGTAAGAAGAAGAAAAGAGTTGTTTTTTATCCCCCCTGTAAAGAAGGCTAGGACAGAGGGTGTTAAGATTTCTGAGCCTAATCCTACTTTCGCTGGTAAGAGTCCGACTGCTTTGACGAGGCTTGAACTTCAAAGCGGATGGGAGGGTGCTGAGTCTGGATATGCTCCACATCCTACTAAGGAGTTTATATCTTCTTCTATAACACCTATACCTGAACGTGATATTCCTGAAGACTCTAGCTCTACTCAGGATATGAATGTCCAGGCACGGTGTCCGCCTGGTCGATATGTTGTTGTATCCTCCAGCTCTGAGTATGATGATGTGAATACTGATGTTTCTCCTAGGGTTAAGTCTCCTTTGCCGTATGCTGATGTCGAGGTTGAGAATACTTGGGATGTTGCCGCAGCGTTTGCTGGCGGGGCTAGGGTCTCTTCTATTCCTGGCGGTAATGTCGGAACCTCTGCTTCCGTACATGGTGATGAATCTCCTATTGATGATTTTTATGAATCCCAGACTGTTGATTCCGTCACTACTCAGAACGTTTATGTTCCTGAATGGAATATTATTAATGATGCTCGAATAGACAATCCTGCCCTTTACCGCAATCTTCTTGATCATATCAATCCACCTGGGTACTGGGCCGCTCTCCGCAATCAAACTGATGCTAGGTTTCTTGATTGTTTCAATATTAATCTCGCTCAACTTGTTTGCATGGTCTCTAAACTGCGTCTACGGTATGAGCATAAGATAATGTCCAAGGAGAGATTTCAGAAGAAGTTTACTGAGAGTTCTGTGATTATTTAACAGAGGGATGCAGAGATTATTGCTTTGAAAGCTAGGTTGGAGATAGCTGAGAAGGAGGCTGCGAAAGTGACTGAGCTTTAAAAGCGTGTGTTTGATTTAGAAGCTGTGATTGCTGCCAAAGCTAGCGAGGTTGCTACTTTGAACATGCAGAATGCTGAACTGTCAAGGATGGTTTCTGCCCTTGAGCTGGTTCATGAAGAATTAAATAGTAAGGTATCTCAGGTAACAACAGATTGTGACGGTTTACAGAGTGACGTTACGGGTGAAGTTAGGATGCGGGCGGAGTTTATGTCTCAACAAGATGCAATGGCCCAATGTTTTGACGAGCGGGTCATGGAGTTGGATGCCCGTATTACTGATGTTAGGCGTGACATTGATACTGATCTTTACCCTCATATGTTAACTGCTATAGCGGGATGGCGATGGGTGGTTGGGCATGGTTTCCGTCTTGCTGTATATAAATGTGCTCGTTCTGTTGAATGTCGTTCTGCTTTGGGGAAGGTTATATCGATGGCTATCAATAAAGGCATTCAATAGGGTCTGGAAACTAGGATAGAGCATGGGAAGGCTGGCAGGCCTTTGGCTCAGGTTGAGGCTTATGACCCTAGGACCGAGGCTAGGTATGTGTCCGCGGTTTCTAAATTTGAGAATGTATCATTTTCTTTGTTAGAGGAGTTAGAGGGTCTCAATGATTCTCCTCTTGCGCTTATTATGTCTGCTCTAACTTTGAAGGATGGTCATGGTGATGTGGATGCTACCCCTGGGTTTCGCCAATTTCAGCCTTCCCTTAATCAGGTTACCATTCCTATTTACTCCGAGTCTGGCTCTATAAGCCGCGAGATGTTGTTTTCAGAGGTTATTCCCGCTATATGTGGGCCTGCTGAGAGGAGGGGATTATGTTCGCCTCTAGCTCCTGCTCCTTTCCAAGACTCGTCTCTTGGTGTCACGCATTACCAGGTTTCCACTTTGGTCAGTATTGGCGATGCAGTTCCTGCTACCCAACCACATGATAACTTGTTTGATACTACCGTACTGGACGAGCTGCAGATTCGTAGGTTGCTCTATTGATTGTTCTTTAGTCTGTGGTATATGAGCCCATTTTGAATATGGTGCTTCATATCGTGGATTATCTTGTGAAGCTTTTCAACTTAGTCCTTTTATGTATGGCCGCCTGTGGCCTACTACTTCTTTGGATGATAGATCCGTGTCGTTAGTGTTCTGGCCTTTTGTACTTGAAATGTTTTGCCTAGTTTCCTTCGCACGCAGCCGCATGTGGCTGTGCTTTATTGTAACTGTGTGACTGCTACTTTAATGAAATTATGCTATCTTTTGTAATAGCCTTATTAAATATCATTTGGCCGCTTAGCTATTGTACTGGGCTTGCAATCCGCTTACGTATACTTGGGTTAGTCTTTAGGTTACTCGTACTTATATTGTGTTTGAACAATAAAGTTAATTATGGGGCCGTACTCATTCTCGTGGTATATACAGCAGAGTGTATGTTCATGTGCGCGTCTTACCGGATGCATAAAAATGTAAATTATAACGTATACGAAATTTTGTAAATTTTGAAGGTAGCTAGTCTTCACATCATTCCTTAATAATAATAGTCAATACAATACATAATATGGATTCGAATAGAAAAATTCCCCGCCGCTAGGGAGACCGGTTTCACCACAGGCTTAATTAATTGGGGGTGCTTTACATGATAGGTAAGCTAAAGATAAGCTTTCTTTAAGTCTTTGACATTCTGTTTGTGAAATAGTGGTCTCCACTCTTCGATCCTAAAGCTGTTTGCTCCTTTCCCGAGTCTTCCACCACTTATTTGGTCCTTCCCATTTTGGGCCTAGCTTTCCGCTGTCTTTTGCACGACTGGCTTTATTGTTTCGGTACAAAAAATCTCCTGGTTTAAAGATCGTGTTGCGGACCTTGGCGTTATAGTACCTCTCCATTTTTGCTTTGCTTTTTTGCTTTTTGGATTGCGGCTTTTTCTCGCTCTTCTTCTACGATATCTAAGTTTAGTAGCAGAGCCTCCTCATTTACGGCTTGGTCTACTATCGTGTACCTTAGTGAGGGCATGCCTATCTCGACCGGTATCACAGCTTTGGTGCCGTAAGTGAGGGAGAAGGGGTGTGCCCGTTGCTTGTTTTGATTGTGGTGCGTGCGCCCATAACACGTGCGGTACTTCTTCAACCCAATTCTTGTTATTCTCGCCTAGTCTGGCTTTGATGCCTTCTCTAAGCTGCGGTTGGCTCTTGTTACTTGCCATCCCATTGGTATGCGGTACATGCTGGACTGATGCAAAATCATTTTTTGATGTTCAGTTTTCGCACCAATTTTGAGGGTTATTTATCTTTGAAACTCATTTCCGTTTTTATCTGATATGTTTTCTCTAGTAAGCCAAATCGCATACATTTTATCCAACACGAATTTATTTATTGGGTGTCTGTTAACGGTATGCCCCAGTTTCGCCCCTTAATCCATTTGGTGAAGTAATCGATGGCCACGATTCTGAACTTCAACCTTACTTGTTGCTTTGGGAACGGGCCAGAGATATCAACTTCCTCATTTGTGAATCGGTCACGAAGAGGGTGATGGCTGTTGCTTTCTTGGTTTTTTAGTAGTGGACAGTGAACTTGGCAGTCAACCCACTTCCGTATGATGTTCTTAGCATCTGATGTGTTTCAAAAGCTTTAAATTTATAATACTGAAATTACCGTTTATGAGATGGAAACATACAGGTAAAAGTATAACCCACGTATGTAGTATAATATTTTTAGGTAAGACCAGGTCGTCCATAGGGATTTGCGTAGTGTTTGAATAATTAGATGAAAAATAAAGTTTAACAGATTTAAAATAAACTGAACTGATTTCAATAATGAGAAAGATGACTACTCGGATAATTTCATATAACTCATAAGCAATGGTGATAGTTACGATCTCAAACTTAGGATTTTAATTTATAAAAGGGTTTTCTCGTCAGAAAACGTTTTCACAAATTAGCTTGTTTAACTTAAAACTTATATTTAGTTAACTCGATCAAATGTGTCACTAAAATAATCCAATTACTGTTATATCAAATCTATTTTGTTTATCAAATAACGTAAGTGGATTTCTCGTCACAAACGATAAAGATCAAAGACATATCTTTAAAACTATATAGTTCACAACGGTTCGACCTATACCGGTGTGAGTATATAAAAAAGTTGATAAGATTGGACACGATAGGATTTTAACGTAAGCTTAAGATTAACAAGATCGCAACTATACCAAATGCTTGTTCATTATATTATTTTCACCGAGTAGTCATGAGAGATTTAGCCTCTCATGGCTATGAAGTTCATAACAAAATTAAGTAGATAAACAAGAAACATATTATGTCCGGGTAAGAATATGGATCAAACTCCACCCGATACAAGTATAGAATCTTAGCACAACCTTTATTTCACCTAAATTATATGATGTTCTTCTTCGTTCTTCGTGGTTCGATCTTCAATCTTCAAGATGTTTTGAAGATAGATTTGTTGGTATGAAATGAGAGGAGTGTTTCTTGATGAAAGAGTTGATATGAAATGCTTGAAAATCGTCCTCTATTTATAGGCTGAATTTGGGGTCGAAGTGCGGCGCACAAGAAATTTTGTGTGGCATACTTGGGGTGTTAATGCGGGTTACATTTAATTTCATTTATTCTTCTTCTTAACTTCGACAGGAAGTGCGGCACACAAAGAAGTTTGTGCATCGTACTTGGTGAGTAAATGCGATCTTCATTTAATAATCTTTAATTCCTGGACTTGATAAAAAGTGCGATGCACAAAGAAGTTTGTGCGGCGTACTTGAGGTCTTTTTCACCTTTGGTCCTTTCTTTTCTTCTATCTTGCTTTCCAATAACTATAAACACTTGAACTTTGTTCTTTTTGAGCTCGGGATGACTTCAAATGAACCTGCACATAATTCATGCTATTAAGTATCGGGAATTCACGAGAAATGATAAAATATATATAAATAACGTCATCGAAACATGTATAATTAAGGCATTATCAAATCCCTCCACACTTAGCTGTTGCTTGCCCTAAAGCAATTAAAGCGAGAAAAACAAGATCATTTATTGTAACGTGGAGAAAATTTGGATTTAACAAGTGTTTATTGGTTTAGTTAACTTTCAGGCATAAACATATAACATAGCACCTCACAAAGGAATGTGTTTGATTTTTAATTCACTCGAGCCACTTAGATAGGGTTTATAATTGTGAAGACACTCAGATGCGCAGGCATAATCTAGATAGCTACCATATGCTTGTGCAAGACACATAAACATAAACGATGGGGCGTGAGCACCAGACAAAATCTCAAAGGGGCAGAACTTGATACTTGATAAGGGGGAATAGCATTTACTAATCTCTTGTGCCGAGAATTAAGCCTTAAACTTTAAACTTGTTTATCTTCTTCTATCTCTTTGTTTTATACCATTGCGATAACTAAGGCTGGCACGGAACTTCTTTCTTTCAACTTTGATTTCTTCAGTGGAATAACACTAAAAGGGAGTGTTGCAGTTACAGGAGCTTACAGGATTTATTTCACCTCATAACATATGATTTTGTCTATAAGTTAATCTCACTGAGTTCTAGTAAACGATGATCAAGTACAAGTTCTAGAGCTACTAAATTACCGGCTCACTCGTATATAATTTTCAACCAATATCATTGCTCCAGAAAAGGCGACAAGTTACAAATACACAGTTGTAACGACGGATGAGACACTTGTAATTGCATTCAAACCTTATCTTAAACAAGCTAAAGGCATCAATTATCTTAGGTACCAAAGGTGGATACCCGAATTCTAATGCTTTTAAATTCTCACAATTTAGTGGACTGGTTTTGTGCTAGTTATAATGTCTATCCAGTTGGACTTGCCTTACTAAGAGCATATTTTATATTTAAAAGAAAATCAAATATATTATTATCTTTTAAGATTTTCATAAAATATTAGTTGAAAAAAATTAGTAGGGCAAACATGGAGAGATATGATTAATTTTTCCTATTTGGCTCCCCTTCACACTTAAGTTGAACATTGCCCTCAATGTTATAACTAATAAACTAGAAAATAGAGAAAATTAAGGGAAAACGATACTTCTCGTGGCATAGAGAAATGTAGCTGCGAGAGAGCTATCCTTGAGTACACTCTATAATTTTCTAGGTTTAAACTATATTACATGCAGAAGTAAACACAAAAGCACACAAAAAGAAAATATTATTGTTGATTTTTTTAGAGAATAAAAACAGAAGAGATGAGTGGATGAGGGACTCCTTCACACTTAAATAAAGTACGGGTTGCCTCCCGAAAAGCGCTTAATTTTAAAGAGAGTCGTTAGCTAGATTCCTGCTTATGGAGTTCATTCTTTTAGAAAGAATTGAGTGACTGCTTTCCTTTGGTCATTATAATATTCTTTTTCATGATATAGCTTCAGTTGATGGCCGTTAACAATGAATGTTTTCCATCTTTTCCATATAGTTCAACATATCCAGATGGATAATGATGTTTCACTACGTATGGTCCTAGCCAGCGAGATCTGAGTTTTGGCTATTTGAATTTATATTTTGAATGGAAGGGCAACAATTTGTTTCCATGTTTGAATTCTTTTCTCATATTGAGTTTTCTGTCATGCCAGACATTGGTTCTTGCCTTGTATAGACTAGAGTTTTCATAGGCTTGATGTCTGAATTCATCTAACTCGTGCAATTGAAACATTCTCTTCTTACCAGCAGCGATGAGATCTAGGTTACAGTTTTTTAGAGCCAGTATGCACTGTGTTCAATTTCAAATGACATGTGACAATTTTTACCGTATACGAGTTTGTATGGTGTTGTACCGGTTGGTGTTTTGAAAGCAGTACGAAAAGCCCACAGAGCATCATCAAGTTTTCTTGACCAGATGGCAGGATTATCTTTAACAGTTTTTTCAAGAATTCTTTTAAGGGCTCTGTTCGTGTTTTCAACTTGACCACTTGTTTGAGGGTGGTAAGATGTAGAGAATTGGTGGTTTACTCCAGATCTTTTCATGGTTTTTTTCCATTATCTTGTAGCAGAAATGAGTTCCTAGGTCGCTTATGAGAGCTTTGGTCATCCCGAAATGACAGAATAGTTTCTTTAGAAAAGTAATAACAATTCTGGCATCATTTGTTGGTAGAGCTTGTGCTTTGGCCCACTTAGATAAATAGTCGACATCGACTAAGATGTATTCAAATTTGGATGATTTCGGAAAAGGTCCCATGAAATCGATACCCCATATCTCGAAAGGTTCGGATACTTGAATGCTGTTTAAGGGCATCTCGTCACGTTTTGAAATATTCCCTATCTTTTGACATGCTTCGCAAAGGAGAAATTGAGTATGAGCTTCTTTGATGATGGTTGGCCAGTAAAAACCTGAGCCTAAGACCTTTTTAGCGGTTGTGTTTGGTCCATATGTCCACCGGTGGATGCGTGATGACATTGATCTAAAATGGTTTGGGTTTCTGGTCCCGAGACACGGCGTCTGATCATACCGTCAGAACATACTTTGAAGAGGTAGGGTTCCTCTCAGAAGTAGTGTTTGAGGTCAGAGAAAAAATTATTCTTTTGTTGGTACGTCATCCCTTTAGGTATGATATCACTTACCAAATAGTTTGCAAAGTCTGCGAACTATGGTTCGTCTCAAGTGTCTATTTCCATAAGAGTTTCTCTAGGAAAATTATCGTCGACTTCACTATCATCACGTGTTTCATCATTTTCAATCCGAGGGGTGGTCGGCGCCAACATTTTCTGTACCTTTTCTGTCTTTAATTTCGATATCAAATTCTTGTAAGAGCATTATCCAACGAATAAGGTGTGGCTTAGCATCTTGTTTCTTAAATAGGTTCCTAAGAGCTGAGTAATCAGTGTGCACGATCGTCTTTGATAATACCAGATAGGATCGAAATTTGTCAAATGCAAAGACTACAACCATAAGTTCTTTTTCAGTGATTGTATAGTTCTGCTGAGCTGCATTGAGAGTTTTGCTTGCAAAGTAGATTAGGTGAAAGTTTTTACCATCTTTTTGACCTAAGATTGCTCCAACTGTGAAATCACTTGCATCACACATGAGTTCAAATGGAAGATTCCAGTTTGGGCTTACGATCACAGGAGAACATGTGAGCTTCTCTCTTAACAATTTGAATGCGTTGTGACATTCGTCATCGAATTCGAATGGAGTATATTTTTCAAGAAACTTGGTGAGAGGACAGGCGATTTTTGAGAAATCATTAATGAATCTTCAATAGAAACCGGCATGTCCTAGAAAACTTCTAATACCTTTGATATTAGTGGGGGTGAAAGTTTAGATATTACGTTGATCTTTGCTTTTTATCACACTTTGTCGACTTCGGAGACCCTTTGGAACCTTTGTATCAAGCACAATTCTTCTTTTACCTTGTAGGTGGGGGACCATTTTCTCCCAGTTTAAGGACAAGATGCTGCATCTTGCAACCATTGAAAGCATCTTTATCATGGTTTGTTCAAGATAATTTATCGAAGTGTTTCCAAATTAAGAAGAAATCGTCCATGTATACTCGAAGGAATTCTATACGATCATGTCTGGAAAGATAGCAAACTTTGCACCTTTTGGAAAGTAGTTGGGAGGCATACATAAACGACAAGGCATTTGCTATAAGCGTATGTATCAAAAGGACATGTGATCGTTGTTTTTTCTTTGTCCATATGATCGATTGGTATTTAAGAGTCTTTCTAACATTTGATCCATGAATGGCAAAGGGAAGTAGTCCTTCGCAGTTGCTTCATTAAGTTTACGATAATCGATGCATACTCGCCACCCTGTAACAGTTCTTGTTGGGACAAGTCTATCTTTTTTGTTGGTAACAATTGTGATACCATCTTTCTTTGGTACACAGTGAATGGGGCTTACTACGATTGGATAAATGATACCTGTATCGAGAAGTTTCACGATTTCTTTTTACACAACTTCTTGCATGTTTGGATTTAATCTTCTTTGTTTTTTCACGATTGGCTTTTTGTCATCTAAGAGTTGTATCTTATGTTTACAGAAAGACGGACAGATTCCTGGAATGTCTGTGGTTTTCCAAGCAAAGGCATGCTTGTGCATTTTAAGGACGGAAACTAACTTGTTTTTGTTTGGCTCAGAAAGCTGAGATGATATGATTACAGGAAGAAAAGAGGGTTCTTCCAAGAATACATATTCCAGGTTATCAGGAAGAGTTTTGAGTTCAAGATCCATAGGAGGTTCTTCAAGAGATGTTTTGATCATATAATCGGTGTTAAAGGTGATTTCTTCAAATAATGGTTCTTTGGTGTTGGATTCGGATTCAGAATTTTCATTAGCAGTCGTTGCCATGAATTCATCAAATTCAGCAAAAAGTTTTCTTCAAGGATGGTTCCTTCGATGGAACGGAGGATTTCGCTTCCTTCGTCGATAAGAGCATCGAAATCATTCTTTTAAGATTTCGTCGATGACATCAATACTAAAACATGTATCATCGTTTGAGTAAGAGTGTTTCATCGCAGAATCGATGTGAAAGATCATTCGTTCAGTTCCAACTCCGAGATTGAGTTGCTTCTGTTTAACTCGAATTACTGCATCGGCAGTGTGAAGAAAAGGTCTTCCTAAGATAAGGGGAACTTTACTGTCTTCTTCCATTTCGAGAATAACAAAATCGGCAGGGAAGGTAAATTTACCAACTTTAACGAGCATATTTTCAGCTATTCCAACATGATATTAGAATGACCGGTCCGCTAATCTTACACTCATTTTAGTAGGTTTGAGAGTTTCAAGAGATAACTTCGCGTATAAGGAATATGGCATGATATTAATGCTAGCACCAAGGTCAGCTAGAGCATTACAAGAGAAAGCTTTGTTGAAGTTACATGGAATGAGAAAACTTCCAAGGTCTCTAAGTTTTGGTGGAACTTTGTTTTGAAGTATGGCGGAACTTTCATCGCTTAGGAAAGCGGCTGAAATTTGTTCAATATTGTGTTTGCTACTTACGAGTTCCTTGAGAAATTTGCCATACTTGGGCATTCCGGCTAAAATATCGACAAGAGGTACGTTGATTCGAACGACTCGAATCATGTCCATGAATTTTCCATATTGAGCTTCCATTTTCTCTTTTCTGAGGCGTTGAGGATATGGGATTTTTGGTTTGTATGGTTTGGGTATCGGTGTTTCTTTGAGTGGTTTTGGTGTTTGAATTTTAGGCTTGGGTGTAGGTTCTTCATCTTCATCATCGTTATCAAAGTTGATAGGAGCTTCAGAATCATTTTGTTGGTCATTTGGGTTAACTGGTGGGTCATAGGTTTTACCACTTTGTATAAATATGGCATTTACATGTTCGTTTTAAGCTTGTGGTGGTTGATAAGGTTTAGATGAGCTACCTTTTGGGTTAGGTTGAGTGTTACAGAAGGTCGACCAGATTGCTTGTCAGCAAATTTGTTGAATTTAGCTTCGAGATTCTGGATTGATGCTTGATGATTTTTGGTTGTTGTTTCGAGTTTGGTTTTGAGATCCATAAAAGTATATTTGACAAAAGAATCAGTCGAGTGTTGAGCTTTTATGAAATCGCTTAGTTGTTTTTGAAGGTCGGGTTTATCATCAGAGTTAGATTGATAGTTGTCTCGGTTGTAATCGTTTCTCCCGTTTAAAAGCTAATTATCGCGTTTTGAATCCCGATCATGGTAATCATTGTAAAAACGAGTACGACAGAAGGTTTGCATAAATTTGCCTTCTTTTTCATGGGACATGGGTATGTCATCATCGTTATGATCAGGGTTTGGTTATTTTGAACGAGACTGAAATTCTTTATACTGAGCATCCATATTCATGGTCATGGCATCTATTTAGGCCATAATTTTGTCAGTGCCAGAATTACTGCTACCTTCATCGGCGAAAGCAACGGTTTTCTTAAGAGATGGTTTTGTTTTTTGGTTTTTAGCCCAGTCGAGCTTGAGTAAGACTTTGTCTTCGAGAAGCTGATAAGCTTGGTTTGGTATTTACTGCGGCATTTAGAACTTCTTGGGTAGTTTCGTTAAGGTCGTGATAAAAGATTTTGATGATGTTGCCTTTGGATAGATTGTGACCATGGCAGTTTTTGAGTAATTCCTTCATACGAAGCCAAGCATCGATTAGATATTCGTTTTCATGTTGGGAAAAAGCTCGGATTTCTCCGAGGAGTCGATGGAAAAGAGCTGGTGGAAATAATCGGCTAATGAAAGAGGTTTGAAGTTCATCCTACGTTTCGATAGTTCTTTCGTTGAGTTCATTCAACCAAGTTTTTGCTTCTCCAGTGAGTGATAGGGGAACATCATTAAATGGACAGCTTCATTCTTGGTGTCTTTGTATTTAAACATATCACATATTCTGAGGAATTCATGAATGTGTTTATGAGGATCGGTTTTAATTCTTCCATCGAATTGGTTTCCTTTGACAAGAGTCAAGTGGTTACCTTTAATGGCAAATTCGTTTGCGGTTTTAGGAATGGTGATTGCGAAACCGGGAGTCTGAGCGACAACACGGTCGGCAGTCCACATGGGTTCGTCATCCATGGGATTGATGTTTTGAAGGGTAACGAGAAAGTGACGAAATTAATTGATGTCAAGAATTGGCACGTAGAAAACTCTCGATTGTTGAGGTGGATGGTTTCTTTTTTCGAATAGAACTCTTCTGTTTCGTCGACGAAGTCTTCGATTTAGAGTACGTTCAGGTTTAGGTAATGGTTCGACAAGTTCAAAGTTGGAAGCACGTGTATGCATCCAAAGGAGAATTTGTTTGGGTCAGTTTGCTAGAAAACTGTACGGCGATTTTTGAAAAATAGGGAGTGTTAAAAATTATTTTTTAAAGTTTGATTACAGAACAGCTTTGAAATCCCCGACAGCGGCGCCAAAAACTTTGATGTGTTTCAAAAGCTTTAAGTTTATAAGACTAAAATTACCGGTTATGAGATGGAAACACACGGGTAAAAGTATAACCCACGTATGTAGTATAATCTTTTTAGGTAAGACCAGTTCGTCCACAGGGATTTGCGTAGTCTTCGAATAATCAGATGAAAAATAAAGTTTAACAGATTTAAAATAAACTGAACTGAATTCAATAATGAGAAAGATGACTACTCGGATAATTTCATATAACTCATAAGCAATGGTGATAGTTACGATCTCAAACTTAGGATTTTAATTTATAAAAGGGTTTTCTCGTCAGAAAACGTTTTCACAAATTAGCTTGTTTAACTTAAAACTTATATTTAGTTAACTCGATCAAATGTGTCACTAAAATAATCCAATTACTGTTATATCAAATCTATTTTGTTTATCAAATAACGTAAGTGGATTTCTTGTCACAAACGATAAAGATCAAAAACAAATCTTTAAAACTATATAGTTCACAACAGGTCTTTCGACCTATACTGGTGTGAGTATATAATCAAAGTTGATACGATTTGACACGATAGGATTTTAACGTAAGCTTAATATTAACAAGATCGCAACTATTCCAAACGCTTGTTCATTATATTATTTTCACCGAGTAGTCATGAGAGATTTAGCCTCTCATGGCTATGAAGTTCATAACAAAATTAAGTAGATAAACAAGAAACATACTATGTCCGGGTAAGAATATGGATCAAACTCTACCCGATACAAGTATAGAATCATAGCACAATCTTTATTTCTCCTAAATTCTATGATGTTCTTCTTTGTTCTTCATGGTTCGATCTTCAATCTTCAAGATGTTTTGATAATAGATTTGTTGGTATGAAATGAGAGGAGTGATTATTGATGGAAGAGTTGATATGAAATGCTTCAAAATCGTCCTCTATTTATAGGCTGAATGTGGGGTCGAAGTGAGGCGCACTAAAATTTTTGTGCGGCGTACTTAGGGTGTTAATACGGGTTACATTTAATTCCATTTATTCTTCTTCTTAACTTCGACAGGAAGTGCGGCGCACAAAGAAGTTTTGCGACGTACTTGGTGAGTAAATGCGATCTTCATTTAATAGTCTTTAATTCCTGGACTTGATAAGAAGTGCGGCGCACAAAGAAGTTTATGCGGCGTACTTGAGGTCTTTTTCAGCTTTGGTCCTTTCTTTTCTTCTATCTTGCTTTCCAATAACTATAAACACTTGAACTTTGTTCTTTTTGAGCTCGGGATGACTTCAAATGAACCTACACATAATTCATTCTATTAAGTATCGAGAGTTCATGAGAAATGATAAAATATATATAAATAACGCCGCTGAAACATGTATAATTAAGGCGTTATCAGCATCCTTGCATCTTTGGCCAGTAGTACCCTGATCTGATTGCTTTTGCTACCACATCTTGGCCCAAATCACATGCTGCATGATCCTTCATGAATTTCTCTTACCACGTATTCTGCTTGGAGAGGTCCTACGCATCGTAACCACGGTTCAAGAAATGATTTGCGATATAGGACCCCATTGTTTAAGGAATATTGTCTGGATTTTATTTGACAAGGCGTGCCTTTTTTGTTTCTGCTGGTATCGTACCATCCGTAAGGTATTCAAGTAGCAGTTTCATCCAACAGTATCCTTCTTCCTTAACTATGGCTAAAATTTCTCTTTCTTCGATTGATTTTTCTTTTAGAACTTCTACCAAGACTTGTTTGGTTAGGTAAGTAAAGCTGGTGGAGGCGATCTTGCTTAGGGCATCTTCCTTTTTGTTCTCGCTTCGCGGCACCTGTTCTATTGAGAACTTTCTAAAACCGCTGATGAGTGTCTTCGCTTTCTCCAGATACTGTATAATGCTCTGTTCTTTTGCCATATAGGATCCATTGATCTAATTTGCCACCAAGATGGAGTCAACCATTGCCTCTTAGTTTTTCACCCCTATTTGTTCTGCTATGCGTAATCTACCTACCAGGGCTTCATATTCGGCCTCATCGTTGGATGCTTCGAATTCGAACCTCAGGGCGTAAGTGAATTCTACCCCCTCTAGGTTCGTGTGGATGAGTCCCGCTCCTGATCCTTCTAGGCATGATGATCTGTCAATGAATAAGGTCCATGGACTTGGGATTGCTTTCTCACCTTACATCTCTGTGGGTAGACCATCTTCATCCGGTTTTCCAGCAATGAAATCGGCTAAGATTTGGCCGCGGATGGACGTCCTTGGCCTATAAGTGATGTCAAACGCCTCTAGCTCAAATCTCTATTTTAGCATTCGTCCGGCGTTTTTAGGCCGTGACAGGATTTGTTTGATTGGCTAGTCAGTAATGACTGCTATTGGGTGTGCTTAGAAATACCTTTTCAGCCTTCTTGAGGCATGCACTAGGGCTAACACTAGCTTTTCCATTTTTATTTTCAGAGCTTGTAAGGCGCGGTTGACGAAGTAGATCAACATTTGCTGCAAGTCTCTCTCCGTCAGTAGGACTGCACTAACCGCTTCTCTGGCTGCGCAAAGGTACATTACCAGTTCTTCCTTAAGCCTTGGTGTGGTTACCATTGGCAGTTCTGCGATACATCATTTCATATCTTGAAACGCTTTTTCTGCCTCTGATGTCCATTAAAAATCGCCTTTTTTATGTAATTCTTCAAGGTTTTGAAAAAAGGTAGCGACTTCTTTGTGGATTTAGACAAGAACCTATTTAAGCTTGCCAGATTTTCGTTGAGGCTTTGCACCTCTTTCAGTGTTCTTGGGGATTGTAGTTTTATTACTACTTCAGCTTTGTCCGGGCATGCCTTGATTCCTTTCATGTTAACGACGTGACCTAGGAACATTCCTTTTTCCGCACCGAAGGTGCACTTTTTGGGATTAAGCTTCATGTTTATTTTCCTTAAAGTTTGGAAAGTCTCTTCAACATCCCTAAGGATTTCTTGTTATGTATGGCTTTTTATCACAAGGTCGTCCACATATAATTGCAAGTTGCGGCCTATCTGTTTCTTGAAGGCTTTATCCACGAGCCGATGATACGTCGCTCCGGCGTTCTTTAGTTCGAAGGGCATCTTTGTATAAAAAAGACCCATTGGCTTGTGTGGAAAGTTGTCTTCTCTTCGTCCCCCTCTACCATTTATATCTAGTGGTATCCTTTGTAGGCGTCTAGGAAACACCTAAAAGGATATCCGCAAAGGGATTTGATTTTCCAATCGATCTTTGAGAGAGGATAGCAATCCTTTGTGTTAGCCTTAATTCTATTTAAGTCAAACAAGAATGTTATCGGTCTTATTAGACAAAGTTATTCTTGTTATGTAATAGGCTAGTCAGATTTAACGGGCTTGGACTGTAATCTAATATTGTCCATGTTTTGGGCTCAAAGCCCACAAGAAGCCAAGCCCGACCCATTTAGAAAGTCCATACGCCATCTAGTAGGCTAAGGGTATAAATAAGACCCTCTCCACACATGGAGAGGGTGTTGGTGACATTTTTATGTGTTTCCTCCCAATCTAATCTTTCTCTCTCTAGTTTCTCTCTCTACTTTTCTTCTACTTATTTCAGATTGCTTATTGCTTATTGAGTGCTTATTCAGTTGTGTAATGGATTAAGTTATTGGGATAACATTTGGTATCAAGAGCCCATGGGTGGGTTTAGTGGCTTTGTTGTTGTGAGATTATTTGAGCTTATTCGGTGGCTTAGTAAATGCTTATTGAGTCTCGGCTTCTTATTTTCTTTTGTCTCTTACTGTTATTGTCTTTTCTTTTTATCCTATTTCTTTATCAAACATCATGTGGCTTAAAACTGGCCTTATAGTTTTGGTTGTTTTAAGTCAAAAAAACTTGCATCTTTTCATGTCAAACACGCTTTGGTTTAATCCTCATTGAGTTTTGACAGCTTATTTAGGGTCACGTTTCATTTCATTTAAGCTTATTTTTCTCTTAAAAAGCTTGGCTCTTTCTTATGTCAAAAATCATGTTTAGCTTAAGGGATATCGCTTCTTGTTGAATATTACTCGTAACTTACTTGTAGTTATTTTTGAGGCTTATTGTGGTGGACAAGAGCTTTTTTTGGAGCTTATTCAAGCATTATGAGTTGGCTTATTATTTTGTTGCCTTACACGGTTTGAACAAGACAAGAAAAAAAAGTACGGTTTGGGTTTTAGTAACAAGACAAGAATCAGTACGAGTACGTTTTTGTTGTTTTTGTGAGGTGAAGTAAACACAACTCAGTGAAGGCGAACTACTCAAAACAAGAGGCGAACTAAACAACTCAGTGAAGGCGAACTAAACAACTCAGTAAAGGCGAACTAAACATTTGAAGTGAGGCGAACTAATCATTTAAAGTAAGGAGAACTAAACATTTGAAGTAAGGCGAACTAATCATTTGAAATAAGGCGAACAAATCATTTGAAGTAAGGAGAACTAATCATTTCAAGTAAGGCGAACTAAACACTTGAACTGTGAGGAGAATTAAACATTTAACTGAGAGGCGAATTAAATGTTTCAAGTAGTTTTGGGTTTTTTGGTTTTGACTTGCGGTTGATCACGGGTCTTCTAACGACTATCATTAGGATCGCGGTTCTTCAACGATTATCGTAGTATGTTCGTTTTTGGTTGACGATAAACGCACGAGTTCGCGAGACGTGAAACACTATCGTTTGCACTTTGAGATATTTAAACGAAGGTGACAACAGAATGGAGGGAAAAAAGTTTTGTTATTATTAACTAAAATATGAAATTTGCAACTTTGGCCCCTGGATTTCAAGACAATTCGCCATTCGTCCTTTATTAGTTTGTTAACCCTCATTATTGAAATAGTTTTACACCATTATTCCTCAATACCTATAATTCAGCCATTAGTCCTCCAAAGTGAACCATTATTTCATCGTTAGTCCTTGTTTGTGTTTTAATCAACTGTTAATCATTTTAAGTTGAAAGTGTAGTAACCCTTCGTCCTTTTAGCTCATCAATAGTTAACAAAAGTTCAAGTTCTTCAACAACAACAACGATTTCACTCACAACAAATCACAACAATTAATCATTTATTCACGGTTTCTTCTTGATTTAGTAAAATCCTGAAAAAGTCGTTTCTTTTCTCGGTTTAAATCATAGATTTGTAAAATTCTGTAAACGTTAATTGAATTCAATCCACAACAACAATCACTTTACCTACTTAAGATCCTTCAAATCATTCACAACTACACTAAAATGTCTAACACCAATGCCAATTTGCAAACTCAAACATCAAATGCTCTTCACAATTCCATCATGGAAGTAGGTGGTAAAGGTCGTCCACCAATGTTAGCACCTGGTAATTACGTTTAGTGGAAATCTAGAATCAAGAGATACATCGACACCAAACCTAACAATGAACTCATCTACTATTGTCTCTAGAATCCACCCTACAAATTCAAATGGACTGAGAAGACTGTTCCAATTGTTGAAGGTAGTTCAGAAACCACTACAGAAGGGTATATGGAAAACTATAAGAATGTGTCACAAGACATAAGGAATCAATTGGACGCTGAAGCTGAAGTTGTTTAGATAATTATCACATGGATAGATAATGATATATAATCCAGAGTTGATGTTTGTCCAAATGCATGTGAGATGTGGAAAGCAATTGAAAGGTTGAAACAAGGTGAATCAATCAATGTTCAAGATCTTGAAACCAATTTATATTGGGAATTTGGAAAATTCACATCACGAGATGGTGAATCACTTGAATCGTATTACTCAAGGTTCTATAAGATGATGAATGAGCTTGTCAAAAATCAATGTGATGTTACCAATCTTCAAGTGAATGTACAGTTCTTACTTCAATTAAAACTAGAATGGCAAAGGTTTGTGACGCTTGTTAAATAGAGTCAAGAATTAAAGACTGTCTCCTATCACAAACTTTATGACATTCTGAAGCAACACCAAAAGGAAGTCAATGAGATAAGAGCTGAAAGACTAGCATGTACTGCTAATCCACTTGCACTTGTTTCTTAACAACAACCAGTTTACCATCCTCAAAACCATCCTAATCACTACACTCAAAATTCCTCAACTAAATCACAACAAGCTGCTGCTAGAAACAGAGGTAAAGCAATTGTCAACTCTCCTCTACCAACTTATGATCAAGAACCTGAAATGGTTGCTGAGGATGATGCATTGTCATAGGAGAAGGAGATTGATAAACTCATGGCTTTAATTTCTCTATCATGTAAGAAAATCTACAAACCTACCAACAACAACCTCAGAACTTCATCAAACACCAGTAGATCACATTAGGATAATACTCCAAGAATCAACAGAGGAACAAGGTATGATAATCAAAGGGTAGTTAATGTTGATGGGGCTAAGGAGAATGTAGGTACACAGGTGGTTCAGTAGTCTGGGATTCAGTGTTATAATTGCAAGGAATATAGGCATGTAGCAAGGGAATGATAGAAACCAAAATGAGAAAAGGATGCAGCTTATCACAAAGAGAAGATGCTATTGTGTAAGCAAGAGGAAGCTGGATTTCAGTTGAATGCAAAACAAGCTGACTGGAGGGATGACATTGATGATGAACCTGGCGATCAGGATATGGAAGCACATTATATGTACATGGCATAGATTCAAGAAGTTACTCCAGATGTTGCTGACAATTTTGGACCCATCTTTAATACTAAGCTGTTGCAAAAGGTACAAAATGATGATGATAACCATAATGTGTTTGCTAATGACAGAGACCATCCTGAGCAACCTGAATCTGTTAATGACGCATATCTGGAGGAACAAGGTGATACTAACATCACTATTGATTCATTAGATATGAGTACTAACAGAGAAACGGTTGACCAAGATGATGATGATCTTGCTAGAGAACGTAATTTGCTTGCTTCTTTAATTGATAAACTAAAATGTGAAATTGATGACAGCAAAAATTGTAAAAAGCTTTTGGAATCATCAAACAAGACTTTAGTTGATAAATTGAAAGGTGAAATTGAGGATTTCAAAACCAAAAATAAAAGTTTAGAATCATCAAAAATCCATTTTAAAGAAGCAAACAATGAACTAAAAAAGACTAATCAATTGATGTTCAAAGACCTTAAGAAGTTCCAAGCTGAACTTGATAGATATCATGATGTAAATTATACGTCAAAGGTGGAAATTGATTGTGCAAAGGCTAAAGTAGATTTAATGTCATACAAAATGGAATCTCAAAAGTCACTTAATGAATATACTCAAAAGATAAATGATTTAAATCAGACGATTTTAAAAATGAAAAAGGGGCTTTTTGCACATCAAGAAACCATCTCCATAATGTCACAAGAAAAAGAGGCTTAGACTAAGTTTCACAAAACTTGTGAAGACAAAGAACTTAAAAAAATTATTGCTTTGGAAAATAAAATCAAAGTTTTGGATGATATTGTTTACAAAACCGGTCAATCTGTTCAAACGATGAACATGCTTAATAGTAATTGTAAAACGAGTTTTGTAAAACCTGAGTTCCTCAAGAAAGCTCAAAGAGCGAATCCTCGTCTGTATGATATAGGTTGCTATAATGATAATCTTGTTTTAATGTTAGCCCTTTAATCTGACGAAATGATTTGTCTTGCCCAAGAAAGTCGATCAAAATTAAGTGATTTAATCAGACCTTTTGATTATAAAAGTTTGAATAATCTTTATGATTTGTTCGTTCCACAACGTGAAAAGTCACATGAACAAAGATATTTTTCAAAAATGTCAAAATTGAGTCATATACTTTCTAAGAATGAAAATTCAAAAGAGTCTTTTAATAAACACACAACTTTGTTAGAAAGACGGATGGATGAATCCATTCTGTGGGATCAAAAGTGTAAAAGCTCTAAATATCTTTTCAAAATTAAAAGTAGTTGATTGTGCAAATATGGGCACGATCAGGCTTCGATGAGATCGAAGGGTTTTTAGGTGATTGCTGAGTTGCCAAGCCTTGAATAACCTGTGTCAACACAAATGAAAATACTACGTTAAGTGAAGCGCAGGGGTGTCCCTGCGAATCGCCTCCGGCGTGAGAGTAAGTACGTGCTTTGTATTTGATAAAGTATGATAGCGTAAGTAAGCGTGTGTAAAAGTTCTGACCATACCTGGAGCCCATACCGCCTATTTATAGGTATAGAAATGAGATGGGACAAGGCTTAGCACATAGACCGGTGATCGTGGGGGTGTCCCATGTTTTAAGGGGTGATTTTTAAGGTTGTGTACCACGATCTCTATTTTGGCGGAAAGACCTTGATAGAGATGGAGAATGTGGGTTTGACTATCTGACCTTCGCTCTAGTTTCATCGAAGGCCCCCCGCGAAGGTGTAGGGCTTCGCGTAGCGGATTCCCATGTTGGTAACCACCCCGAAGGTGGTTTTACGCCATTCGAAACTATTTGAAGATTATTAGCTGTAATTGGGAGAAGATCTTGTTCGGGCTTCGAAAAGGAGACCTTCGAGCCAGAGAGGAGGGTATGTCATCAAGCCCCCCAATAAATGTAATGTATGCATCTATGAGTGCATTGATTTCGACTATCAATATGCAAACTAAGTCGTAGGCCATGCCGAAGATTTATACGTGCAATGAACATTAAATGCTACTTCCTCTTAATAGGGAAGTTAGTTGAGAAAGGTCCTTCTCGATAAATGTGCGCGCTCTTCCTTAAATTTCAAACGTCTTTGTCGATCTCCCCAAACACGTGTATGGTATGATATTTTTCTTTTGCTAGTATATAAGGATAGTTTCCTCACATTTTAACCTTTTTATTCCTTGCCTACTATAGATTGTTTTCCTTAAGGTAGCCTCTTCTTTTTTCCTTCCTTCCATGGATTCCAAATTTACATTTGCTTCTCAAACATGTACACTAACGAGAGAAAGACTGAATCAATTTGTTATTGACTTTGACATTCCCCAGGATGTCAAGGTCATTCTTCCCAAGAGATCGCAGACCATATTAGATGCCCCTTTGAGTTACGTTGGTTTGTATACTCATCACTTTTCCCTTTCCAATTTAAGGCTTCTTATTCCCCCTTTCATATGTAAGGTCTTGAATTATTTCAAAGTGCACATATCCCACTTTAAGCTATTTGGTATGGTGAAATTGATCACCTTTGTCGTGATGTGCAAATCTTATAGAGGTGAGCCTACTGTCGATCTCCTTCGGTCTTTTTTAAACCTTGGTCTTGTGGGTGACTGGTTGACTCTATCTAATAGGGGGTGCTGATGTCCCCAAGGCCCTTCATAATCCCATAACCCATTTAGGGAACTAGAAAGGTAGTTTCTTCTTTATTGAGAACAAAATCATCCCTTATGACTATCCAGAACTCCTTCTTGGTGAAAATAAGTTGGACAAAAAATCCTTCAAGGATAAAGGTCCTTTACATCCTGAATTGGATCCTTTGTACGACCAGATAGCTATGTATCCTTGTATTGTACGAAAGATTCCATTCTTTTCTCGGTTTAAATCAAAGACTTGTAAAATCCCATGAACGTTAATTGAATTCAATCCACAACAACAATCACTTTACCTACTTAAGATCCTACAAATCATTTTCACTTCACAATTTTTAGTAAAATGGAACCGAAAGATACTTTATCTTTGTGTTCGTATTCAGATGAACAAAACATGCAACAAATGCTAAAACGAGCAAAGATCTTGAAAGGTAGTTGCCTAAACGGTCTTAGTGCACTTAAATCAAATTTCACACGGAAACTTGAACAAGGAATCACTAAAAGTGAAATTGAATGTGCATTTAGTCATATTTTTGGTGAAGATGTTGACACATTCACAAGAACGTTCTCTCAGAACATGGATACATTGGAACAACAACTTACCAAAGAAACTATTCTTGAGTCCAACTGCCAGAATGCCTTTAGAGTGCTCAAGACATAATTTGAGAAAATTTTCACCTCTGTGCTAATAAAGCCTTCAAGTTTAGATGGTACATATGCAAGAAAGGACTTTCACGCATATACTGGCATGGAACCTCAACTCTTCAAAGAAACAATACTCAAAAGCTTTGATTTCATTGAGAATTATATGCTCAAAACAATCATTCATGCACAAATGATTCAAAAAAGGTTGGATGACAAAAAGTTGCAGATTCAAGAGTGCAAAGTTCAAGAAGTTAAAGCACCGGATGCTATTTCAGAAGATAAAGCACAAGAACATTGCGTGGTATCTTATCGACTACTTCATTCACAACTCAAGCTTCTTTCAAACAACGACTTAATCGGAACTCGCACCGAGTATGGATTCAAACGCGCATTTGTGACACTCTTTGGTCAAGATCTAGAGACTTTTACAGGCACAATGTTCCTTAACATGGATCAAATAGAAAAGCAACTTGACAACGAATAATTTCAAGATATTGGATCTATGGCTTCTTTTAAAGTACTCGAGACACAGTTTTAGATGTTCATCAAGTAACGGATTTATTTGGATGATGAATATGTTGTAATGAGACGCAACTACTTTCTACAATACACTCAACTCGAGATTCCAAAATTTCATGATACACTGATCCAACACATGGAATCTGTTAAGAAGTTAATTGATGAAAGAGCACAACATAAACGATAGTATGACAGCAGGGTGAATGACAGACAAATGCAGACAATAGAGGAAAAGGTTGATACGAGTAAAGCATTAGATGCTAGTTTGGTTGACACAGAAAGCAGTGGGACAGAATCAAAAGAGCAGGATACAAGCAGCAGATCAGGGAATGATGCACATGCTGATGATGCAGATATCAGACCCATATATGATGAAGAGCCAATGGCTGAGGTACAAACGACTGCTGAAATCAATGTCTTTGCTACAGGACAACAACATACTGAGCAACCTGAATTCAATAATGAAGGAGAGGTTGACCAGAATGCTGAACAATGTCATGACACATGTCCTTTGCCTGCTAAATTAACTGATAACCAGACAACTGAACTCTCAAATCAATCCCTCGAATCTGAAAATATTTGTCTCAAAAAGACCGTTGCCCAATTTCAAAAAGATTTTTTAAGAATGGAAGCACATTGTGTTAATCTTGAACTTAAATATCAAAATCAAGCTTTAAAAGAAGGGCAACATGGTCAATTTTTGAAAGTAAAAAGTAATGAAGCCAAGGTTAAACATGACATAGATGTAATTGAAACAATAAACATCGAATTGGAACATAAAGTGGCTAAATAAGGAAAATGAGACTTTGAAAAAGCATTAACATAAGAACTATATGATTCTAACAAACTACGAGACTAGAACATAGAACACACAACATCACTTGAATTGAAAAAAAATGATGACTTCAAGCTCAACTTCATAAAAATGGATTGCAATTGCAGCATTAAAAAATGAGTTAAGAAAATTAACAGGAAATAGTGTGAATACTAAGTTTGCAAAATCATCAATCTTATGGAAACCGGATTTACAACCACATAGAAACCAATCAGTTGTTAGACAACCGATTGCGTTTAAGTCTGAGCAACCTAGAATTTCAAAACCAAGGTTTGACTCCCAAGTTGATGTGAATAATGATTTGTCAAAACCAGTCACTACACATTATTTGCCTAAGGGGAAGGAATCTGCTTGTGCAAAACCTCATCACATGATTGCACCTTAGCGCATTCTAGTGTATAGCTCAAATGACATGGTTCATAACACTACCTAAGGAAGCTAAGAAAAACGAAACAAGAAATAGGTAGTAATTCCAAACCCTCAGAGTGAATACATCTGGCTAAATCAACAAGCTGCTCATTGAAGCAAACAAACCTAGGAATCAATAATCAACAGTCAAGGAATTGAAATGCATCTAAGAGTATTTGCGTCATGACAAAGCCTGTGCCCATAGCAGACACCTCATAGGAATTCAAGAAATTTTACTGAACTCCAAACATTTAGTTGCCTTAATATGTCAGAAATGTGTCTTTAAGCAAAACATGATTCTTGTGTAACAAAAATCCCTGAATGAAGTTCAACTCACGTGCTAAGGTTTCCATCAATAAACAACAACAGAAACAAACCCGTGAGTAATCATGTGCAAAAGAAACCAGAAAGACAGATCTCAAAGTACATGATTATTTTTAGATCAAAAGAACTTCCGTGCGCATGAGAAAACAATGACCTCCTAAATCTTGTCCCATAGGTGGAAACTGACGGTAAAGGGTTTCAAATCTGTTGGACTTAGTGGGTTCCTACAAGAAAAATATTCACCTCTACACACCAAGGTTGACAATGACCCACATATGGTTCAGATGAAGATATCACTACCAATATGAATAAAGACAAAAAAAAAAAAAAAAAAAAAAAACACTGGATGTAGTGCATGTACTCTTAACTTAAGTGAATAGTACATCTTTCAATCCGAAAAGGAGTGACTTAGAGTTTTGGTTGCTGAAAAGACTGATATCCATAGAAACCGTCTTCAAAGCATTCTGATATCATAAACAAGCAATGACTTCTGATAATAACAGTTTAGAACTCAGAATTCACGACCACCGCAATGAACTGTCCAGTTCAAAGCTGGTTCAAAAGTTGTTCCTCCAGCAGACAAGACATCTACATTACGACAAGAGTTGGAATTACTATTTCACCATCACATAACAATGCTGAGGTCAACATGTAAATATTTTTTATAAAACGAAAAATACAAAAATATAAAATTTCAAAAAGAAAATACAAAATCAGAAAAATCAAAAATTTCCAAAAAGAATCTTCTCGACATGTCTCTTGGAATCGATAACATTTACGTACCTAGAAATGTCGAATAACATTGACACGGGCTTGTAAATGAAGTTCGAACAGGAGTTTCAAATGATTTCAAAACATGTCATTTCTAATTTTCTTTATGACTTGTAATTGCTCTCAGATTGCAACTTGGACCCGAACGACAAAGGAGAGTGTACGTTTCAGTGCGCTTATCTTTAGCGTTAGAAGATAAGTCTTCTAACATGATGTTTTTCAAAAAGTTAAGCACAATTTTTCAAGAATTCTTCAATGACAATTTATAATCTTTCAAAATTGTGTGTTCAACACTCCATCCCTCATCAAGTTTTACAAGACAATTCTTCTACATTTGGTGTCATTTTCAAAATGAGTCAATGTTTGAGGGGGAGTTTTTTGAAAAACAAAGTTTTAATGATTTTGGATACATCATAACATGACAATATTTATGTATTCAAAACATTATAAAAAATCTCTTAATAACAACTCAGTAAATAATGGATGACTACTCAATAGATTGTGTCTGTTATAAGATTGATTAATGTGGGTTGAGCAAAATTTTTTAAGAATTCTTCAATGTACAAATCATAATCTTTCAAAATTGGTGTGCTCAACTAAGCAAACCCTCATTTTATATTCGATTTACATACTTGGTATCAGTTTTTTTTATGTTTAACACATATGCAAATTGAGAGGAGCAAGAAGTTAATGTTCATATAAATCATGCTAATATGTTTTCTCCAAAGAAGTTTTCATGACAAATTTTAATCGCATGGTAATTTCAAATACTAAGTGAATTATAATTTAAAATAAGGGAGAAATGTAATTAAAAAGTGATCTTGAAAATAATAAGTAGATCATAATCGACTCCAAAGTGCTCGATAACTCTTCCGGAAAGGTTTTTTTGTTATTATACATACCTAACAAACATCTTAATTCATGATGATTCTTGAAGTCATAAGGTGGTTAGGTTAGGAATCAGTCCTATGATCCAACCCGAACCGGAGGGATCTACCCAAGGACACTCCATAGTTAGAAATAGAAGTCCTTAGGTATGATTGGAGATGAATGTGTATAAGGGAAGAATGCCGACTAAGATTGAGCTAACACTGGAACAATCACAACAAGGTGTTAGTAATGACGTCTTAGTAAGCATTGAAGGGGTTGAAGAATGAAAAAGAATTTCTGGATAAAGTTGAAAACAAGAAGCCCTCCACACACTAGGCAGAAACCGGGTCTATACATTAATCTATCGGTTTTTCCAAGATGAAGTAGAAAATGAAGACTACATCATGGACCCAGTGATGCAATGCACACCCTCCCCAACCATTCGAGTATCTCTTAATAGAAACTTGATCTCATTGTCACATAGATACATAACGACTCTATTGACTTTTCTCCACTCCGAGTTAGTTGATATTGAATAGGTGGCAGTCTGCTCCAGCCTTCGAGTACTAAAACCAAAATGCACTAATCGAGTCTAGAGCCAAGAGATCAATAAAATAAATCTCATTAGGACACATTCCATGACAAACACTTGTTGAACACCAATAAGTTCACAAGCTGTTAACAAGAGTCCTACGCATTATCCTTGTGATTTTGCCAGAACATCCGAGTGATACTTAAGTATTCACAGTGAAGATGGAAATCCTGCTTGAGCCAACCCCCCACCCCCTCTCCCGGCAACATCAAACAAGCTCTTGGTAGGTGACTTGCGCGATTCTATATGAATCAAACTTGTGTCAACTGGAAAGAAACGATGGTGCGATTCTATGTGAATCAAACTTGTTCTAGTAAAATGAATTGACGGTTTAATCAGAAAGATAGTAACTATCTGATTCACTCTTACCGTGTTGTCTGCTTTGAGACGCTCAGATAATGAGAACGGCTAGTGCAGCTGCAAAACCCTGTCAAGAAGATTCATATGAATTCTATCTGATCACATGCAGTATTTATACTGATTAACGGGGAACCGTGGCTATTGCAACCTTATTCAACGAAGTGACAAAGACACTCTCATCCACATCTGTTGTTTATCACTAACATTTAAATGCACGTACAAACGACGGTGTTGCAGCCTCATTCCAGCAGAGTCTGATTCATTACCACATGCTTATGCTCAAACTACCAAGACATACTATAAGCATCAAGATTCAAGAATGAAGAAATCTCAAGTATTAAAGACAAAGACTTCTGCATACTTTGATATTAAAGATAACTCCTCAAAAACCAAGCTTCAAGGGAGATTATTATAGAGCTTTCAAGAAGATGCAAAGTATGAGCATGTTGGTCATGACATAAGATCTCAAGGTGGCAAAGACGATCATGACAAACAAGGAAAAGATTTAGAGATCTTGAAATCAAAGACGAAGTCGAAAGACAATCACAAAGGCTCAAGATCAAAGATCACATAGCATGAAAGAACAAGCCTACAACATAATAAAGACCAAAGACTCAAGAACTCAATGACAAAGCAATATCAACAAGTCTAATGAAGCAAGATTCAAGATCTCACCTCAAGAATTAGAATACCACACATTAGGGGAGATTGTTAGCCTCAAATATGCCTGTGAACATAAAAGCTCATAATCTACAGGAAGCCTCACTTCGAGGGAGATTGTTGGCCTCAAGATAACGAGTCTAACATGAAAGCTTGGAATCTCTTAGAAATCAAGCTTATGGGGAGATTGTTAGCCTCAAATTATATTATCAATCTCGGTCTTTATCTTATTTATGTTGTAATAGGCTAGAAGGGTAAACGGGCTCATGAACATAATCTAATCTTGTACTAGTTCTGGATTAAGGTCCATTGTAATCCCGAGCCTGGCCCAAGACATTAAACCATTCGGCCTAATAAGGCCCATGTGGTGTAAGTATAAATACCCCTCTCCAAGTATGAAGAGGGTGTTGGTTCATTTGTATTTTTCACATTTGTAATTCAACCATCTCTTTTCTCTCTACTTTCTCTCTCTTGTTTCTCTCTCTAAAATTCTTCATATCTCCTTTCTATTTTTCTTGGTTCAAATGGTGAAGTGAAGGTGATTCTGGGTTATAACACATAAGTCTAGTAGGAATATACAAACTACTAGGTATGAAAGGCTGAGCATGGTGCAAGAGAAGCGTACCGTTAGAAGGGAGGTTTCCCCCCATGTTAGTCGAAGGCTAATGGCCTCCCTCTACGGAGGTTAAAGATGATCATATGGGTTGACTGTTTTCGTTTCTTCCCAAGTGAGCCGCCAAAGGTGGGGGAAGATTCGCCCCCCAATTTTCACCGTCCCTTGTTTCAATCTCCGAAGGCCTAATACTTTCGACATTCCTTCCCCTCCTGTTTCCTTCCCTGTTTGGTGCGTCCTCGAATCCCACAACTCTTTCTCATTTTCTGCGGACACCAAGGGACCTGAGTCGGAGGGTTGGAGTAGCTTCCCTGCGGGGCTCAGTCCTTGGTTCCATCTCTCGCTTTTCATCGTAGTCCTCACTGAAGTATTTGAGTTTAGTTCGGAGGTTTTCATTGCGTATCTGCCTTTGTCGTTCCCTTAAGAGAGATTCAAGGATTTCATAATTTGCTTCCACAAAGGCATGACTAATCGTAGGGTTGGGATTAGTCGAAGTGGAAGCATGATATGCAAATGGCGTGTTTTCAAGAGTAGTGGCGGCAAACACGGTAGTAGTTACAGGCAGTCTTTCGCTAGTGGTGTTGTTTGGTATCTGTGGTGGTGTTGAGAAACCCAGTGGTGGTGTCATTTCTCTTCTATTTGTCATGCCGGAAAAGTAGGTAGAGTGGTTTTGAGGTTATTTGACTTGGTTAGGATGGGACTAATTGTTGCGGTCCCACAGATGGCGCCACTGATTGTGCAAATATGGGCACGATCAAGCTTTGATGGGATCGAATGGTTCTTTGGGTGATTGTTGAGTTGCCAAGCCTTGAATAACTTGTGTCAACACAAATGAAAACACTGCGTTTAGTGAAGCGCAGGGGGCGTCCCTGCGAATCACCTCTGGCGTGAGAGTAAGTATGTGCTTTGTATTTGGTAAAGTATGATAGCGTAAGTAAGCGTGTGTAAAAGTCCTGACCATAACTGGAGCCCATACTGTCTATTTATAGGTGTAAAAATAAGATGAGACAAGGCTAAGCACATAGACCGGTAATCGTAGGGGTGTCCCACGTTTTAAGGGGTGATTCTTGGGGTTGTGTACCACGATCTCTATTTTGGCGGGAAGACCTTGATAGAGATGGAGAACGTGGGTTTGACTATCTGACCTTCGCTTTAGTCTCGTCGAAGACCCCTCACGAAGGTGTAGGGATTCGCGTGGCGGAATCCCATGCTGGTAACCATCCCGAAGGTGGTTTTACGCCATTCGAAACTATTCAAAGATTATTAGTTGTAATTGGGAGAAGATCCCGTTCGGGCTTCAAAAGGGAGACCTTCGAGCCGGAGAGGAGGGTACGTCATCAGTAGTGTTGACATGATTTTTGATGGAGTGAAACGTTGCAAACAAACAATCGCTAAAATAACATATTTTGGTCATATAGATCCATTCATTCAAAATACAATTGAAGGGAATTTTAGTCCCCAAATTCGAAAAATCAATGCTGATTTAGAAAAATTTTACTTGTCTTTGAAAGAGGAAATGGTTGCTGATTTGAGATACTTTAATTCCCTTAAACAAGAAGTAGACTCTCTTAAATCTCAACTGGAAACTCAAAAAACACAGTTTTTGAATAAAATCGATCGACTTTCTAGGGAATATTATTATGCTGATCACATGAATGCTATACATGGTGTGTATACTACTCTCGATGAATTCACTGATTTACAATGTGATTATGTGGACCAAGTTTTCAAATGTGAACGTCTTGAAAAAGAGCTTTCAAAAAGTAATACAAAGTCAAAGAGTTTTGAAGCACTTCAACAACATGCTATCGATCTTGAACTTGCTTTACAACAATGTCAAGAACAGATAAAAAAATATCAAAGCTTTAAAAGAAAATCAGTCAAAAGTATTTTTGAAAGAACGTGAACAATACTTTGAAATACAAGATATGAAAGCTCAACTTCAGGACAAAAACATTGCATTATGTGAATTGAAGAAACTTTATAAAAAGTTGAAAGGAAAATATGTGGAAACTAAGTTTGAAAAACCATCGATTATTCGACAACCGAATGCTTTTAAAAGTCAAAGACAATCAGTTTTAGGTAGCCCGGCAACTTTTTTAGATTCTCTTGCAAAGAAAGATTTTTCAAAGCTAGTCAATGCACAGATTTTGCCTCAGAATGTGAAGTCAATTTTAAAGAACACAAATGTAATTGCACCCGGAATGTATAAAGTTCACACAAAGCATAATTAACCTAGAACACCACAGTTGCCTCAATACATTAGGAAAACTAACAAACGTGTCTCTTTCTCTACAGGAGTAATTCCCACTACTAGTGTTAGCAGACCATAGCTTAAGAGCAATCAATTGGAAGATAGATTCATGCCTAACAATAGTCAAGGGAAGAAGCAGCAAGTAGAAGACCACCGTAGGAATTTTAAGTTTTCAAATAATAAAACATCTGTAACTGCTTGTAATGACAGTTTGAATGCTAAGACCTCGAATGTAAACTTTGTTTGTGTTACTTGTGGAAAATGTGTGATAAATGACAATCATGATATGTGTGTTCTTCATTATATTAATGGCATGAATTCTAGGACTAAACAACCAATTGTTGTGCCTATTAGTACTAGAAAACCCAAACGAACTGTGAACCAATCTGTTGAAACACCCCTTAAGAGAACAGTTGCCACAGAATCCACTATCAAGAAACCTAGAAGCATAATTAGGAATCTATATGAGCAAGTTAGTAAGACATGTAGTTGGTGGTACCCTAAGTTTACACCATCCGGATACAATTGGAAACCTAAGTCCCCAATAGGAAATGTCAACACAAATGTTAGTATGCCTTTAGGAAATGCATCTAGAACTGCTAATATTTTGGAACCTATGACTCCTAGGTGTTCCACACTGTCTGATACTCCATTGTCTTCTAATTCTTTTGCAGCTCGTAGAGATAATTCTATTCATCGTCGACTCTGGGTGCTCAAAGCACATGATGGGAAATCTCAAGCTCCTAGGTAATTTTGTGAAGAAATTTATGGGTACGGTGAAGTTTGGAAATGATCAAATAGCACTGATTCTTGGTTATGGAGATCTGGTTTAAGGAAATATCACTATTAAAAGGGTTTATTACGTCGAAGGGCTGAATCACAATTTATTCTCTGTTGGTCAATTCTGTGATGTAGTTTTGGAAGTTGCTTTTCGGAAGTCTACATGTTATGTTCGTAATTTGAAGGGAAATGATCTACTCACAGGTTCTCGTGGCACAGATCTGTATTCCATCACTCTTCAAGGCACGTCAACTGCCAATCTAATTTGCTGAATGGCTAAAGCTACATCGTCACAAGCTTGGTTATGGCATCGTCGTCTTTCTCACTTGAACTTCGATTCCATCAACTTGTTGTCAAAGAATGATATTATGATTGGTCTTCCAAAGCTAAAATTCATCAAATATCATCTTTGTTCTTCTTGTGAGTTGGGGAAAGCCAAATGAAAGTCTTTTCACACAAATACGACCCCGAGCTCCAATAGACGGTTACAACTTCTATACATGGACTTATGTGGTCCCATGCGGGTAGAAAATATTAATGGAAAGAAATATGTTCTCGTAATTGTTGATGACTACTCTAGATATACTTGGATTCACTTCCTGAGGTCCAAAGACGAAAGACCTGAAGTTCTCATTAATTTCCTCAGACTTGTTCAAAGAAGACTTCTTGCTTAAGTTAGAACAGTTCGAACAGACAAAGGCACGGAATTTTTAAATAAAACTCTTCATGCATACTTTGCTCAAGAAGGGATTGAACACCAAACGTCAATTGCTCGAACACCTGAACAAAACGGCGTTGTCGAAAGACGAAAAGTACTCTTGTTGAGTCTACTCGAACAATGCTAAGCGCTGCTAAAGTTCCTTTATTCTTCTGGGAAGCAATTGCCACAACATTTTTACTCAGAATCGTTCACTCGTAATTCCTCGACGTGAGAAAACACCTTACCACATCATCAATGGCAGGAAACCGTCTGTTAAGTTCTTTCACATTTTTGGCTCTCTTTGCTACATCGTCAGAGATGGTGAAAATCTTGACAAAATAAAGGAAAAAGGTGATGCATGTATATTTGTAGGGTATTCTACAACATCAAGAGGTTACCGAGTTTATAACATGAGAACAAGATTGATAGTTGAAACCATCCATGTCAACTTTGATGAATTGCCTCTAATGGCATCAAATCACGTCAGTTCTGATCCCGTTCCACAATGTCTGACCACGACACTTGAACATGAGAGTTTAAGTCTCGGTCCCCAAAGTCAAGAAAATGTTCCTCAAGCAACTGAGACAGTAACAACGTCAAATGAGCTAGATTTGCTATTTAGTCCAATGTTCGATGAATTACTCAATGGAACAACTACAGTTGTGTCAAAGTCTTCCGCTATACATGCTGCTGATGGACCTGATAAACGTCAACAACAAAACACAACTCAATCTACTACAACAACCGTTGCTACAGATATACCTCTATTGAACATTCAAACAACACCTAAAACTACAAATCAAGCACCAACTCAAGCAGCAACTGTCACTTCTACTGAGAACATTAATCAAGCAGAAACTCAAGGAGAAAACCCACAAGTTAAAGAAGACGAATTTATCAACATCTTTAGTACACCGGTACAAGAATAAGGGGAGACATCGTCTCGTTATTTTGACTCATCAAACATGCATACATTCAATCAACAACATCCTTCTCAACATCATTGGATAAAAGATCATCCGTTAGAACAAGTAATTGGAAATCCTTCTCAATCAATTAGAACAAGACGTCAGCTAGAAACAAATGGCGAGATGTGTATGTTCGCACTTACCATGAGTCAAACCGAACCAAAGAAAATCAAAGAAGCCGTGGCTGATTTTGCATGGATTGAAGCGATGCAGGAGGAAATTCATCAGTTTGAACGACTAGATGTATGGGAATGAGTCGACAAACCCTTATGAAAAAATGTCATTAACATGAATTGGCTCTGGAAAAACAAACGTGATGAAGAGAATACTGTAATCCGCAACAAAGCTCGTCTTGTAGCTAAGGGATACGGTCAGCAGGAAGGAATTGATTTCGAAGAGTCATTTGCACCAGTTGCTCGATTGGAAGCTGTCCGTTTATTCGTTGCGTATGCTGCACACAAATCATTTCCAGTATACCAGATGGACGTCAAGACAATATTTCTTAACGGTCCTCTGAAGGAAGAAGTATACGTCAATCATCCAGATGGATTCGTAGACCCACATCATCCTGATAAAATCTATCGTCTCAAAAGGGCATTATATGGACTCAAACAAGCTCCAAGGGTGTGGTATGATGAACTCTCTAACTTTCTGGTATCCAAAAGGTTATCCAAAGGTTCTATTGATCCAACACTGTTCATTAATAAAAAAGGGGAAGACATATTTCTTGTGCAAATTTATGTTGATGACATTATTTTTGGTTCTACGAACCCAAAACTTTCAAAAATGTTTGAAAAACTAATGCACAACAAGTTTGAAATGTATATGATGGGGGAGCTGAAATTCTTTTTAGGAATTAAGATCCACCAATCCCCACAGGGTATCTTTATAAACCAAGCTAAGTATGCTCAAGAGATACTTAAAAAGCATGGTATGACCTCATGTGATAGCATTGGTACTCCAATGGCTACTAAACACCTAGATGTTGACTTGAGTGGAACTCCGGTTGACCATACGAAATATCTTAGTATGGTCAGAGCACTCATGTACCTAACAACAACATGTTATTATGCTCGCTATCAAGCGAAACCGACTGAGAAACATCTCACTGCGGTTAAACAGATCTTTCAATACCTTAAGAATACCATTAATATGGGACTCTGGTATCCGAAGGACACCGGTTTCAAACTAACTGATTTTTCAGATTCGGATTACGCGGGCTGTCTCGATTCACGTAAGAGCACATCTGGTGGCATACAATTTCTAGGCGGTGATAAGCTAGTCAGCTGGTCGTCTAAGAAGCAGGACTGCACTTCAATGACTTTAGCAGAAGCCGAGTATGTGTCTTTATTTGCGTGATGCGCTCAAGTTCTATGGCTAAGAACTCAGCTCACAGATTATGGCTTTCACTTTGATAAAATACCTATGTATTGTAACTCAAAGGCAGCCATAGCCATCTCGTGCAATCCAGTCCAGCACTCCTGTACCAAGCACATCGATGTCAGATATCACTTCATAAAGAAACAGGTTGAAAAGGTTATTGTTGAATTATTCTTTTTCGGAACTGAATACCAGTTAGCTGACATGTTTACTAAAGCCTTACCCGAAGATAGGTTTAAGTATCTCGTCAAACGACTCGGTATGAGATATTTGACTCTAGAAGAACTGGAGGTTCTGGCAAATGAATCTGCTTGATCCATCAAACATCAAACTTGTAAATATTTTTATTTTTCTCTTTATTTTGATTTATAAATATTTTTGAAAAAAGAAAATACAAAAATATATAATCTATTAAAACAAAATATAAAATCAGAAAATTTCAAAAATACCAAAAATAATCTTCTCGACATGTCTCTTGGGATCGATAACATTTACGTATCTAGAAATGTCGATTAACATTGACACGGGTATGTAATTGAAGTTCGAGCAAGAGTTCAAACGTTTCAAAACATGTCATTTCTAAATTTTCTATCGTGACTTATGTACATTTCAGTGCATAACTCGGACCCGAATGTAATAGGGAAGTGTACGCTTCAGTTCACTTACTCTAGAAATAAAAGAGAAGTCTTCTATCATGGTTTTTAAAACCATTGAACATAATTTTTCAAAAAGAACTTTCAATGTCAAATTATCTACAATATAATTTGTGGTATCTTTCCATAAGAAGTGGTATATGTTTAAATTGTGTGTTCAACACTCCCTTCCTCAATATATTTAACAATTGGTACAATATTCAATGTTTATAAGTCGTACAATTGGTAACATAATGCTCAACAATGTCATCGTAACAAGTGAATCAAGTTTTGAGGGGGAGCTAATAAAACATAGCCTTTTAATGTTTTTGGTACATCTCATAAATGTCAATTTTATGTATCTAAAAATATTTTGTGAAATTAAAATGTGGAAATTATAATGTCAATTAATAATATACATTGTTCACTAAGGCATCTCACCCCGCCGTCAATATATTTGTGGTGTCATGTCATTTTTTCCTTGTAATGTCAAGTTTTAAAAATTAGTGGTATCCCACATAATGTGTGGAAGGGGAGCTATTAGAAAAATGTATTCATGCAATATCGTGGTATAACTTTTCTTCCCATGGAATTTATCATGTCATAAATTTTAATCAATTGGTATTTCAAATACTAAAAGAGTTATTATTTTAAATAAGGGGAAAAATTATGATTAAAATGTGATCTAGAAAAATATGATCTTTAAGACTCTAAGTGCAACTCTTTCCTTCGTGTGCGAAACCATTTTGAATCTCGATGCACATGTGTAGGAGGGGTATTTGAAAATAACAATGTTAGAAAAAGGTTGTATGGTTCGATCTCTATACCCACAACCAATTAACTCATGACGTCGATGAAGTAAATGTTAGGTATAAGTCCTATGATCCAACCAGAACCAGAAGGATCTACCCATGGACATTCCATAGTTAGAATAGAAGTCCTTAGGTATGATTGGAGATGAATGACATAAGGGAAGAATGCCGACTAAGGTTGAGCTAACAGTGAAACAATCACAACAAGGTGTTAGTAATGACGTCTTGGTAAACATTGAAGGGGTTGAAGAATTAAAAAGAAATGTATGGATAAAGGATGAAAAGAAAGAAGCCCTCCAAACACTTTAAGCAGAAACCGGGTTAATACATAATCTATCAAAATTACAAAGATGATTGTTGGTATTGAAGAAAGACGTCATGGACCAAGTGATGTAATGCACAACCCTTCCCAGCCATTCGAGTTTATCTTAGAAGAAACTTGTCTCATTTGTCACACAGATACACACGTTATATATTGACTTTCTCACTCTGAGATTGTTAATATTAAATAGGTGACAGTCAGCTCCAGCCTCCGAGTACTAAAACCAAAGTGCACAAATCGAGTCTAGAGCCAGAAGAGATCAAAATATAAATCTCATTAGGACACAATCCATGTATAATACTTGTTGTTCATCAATAAACATTATTTGGTATCAAAGAGTCCTACGCATTATCCTTAAGATCTTGCCAGAACATCTGAGTGATACTTCTAAGTAATCATAGTGACGATGGAAATCTTTCCAGAGTTAACATCAAACAGCTCTGCAGTAGGTGACTTGCAAGATTCTATATTAATGTGTCGTTGTGTAGTGTATATTTTTATGATTTAAGTTTTAAATTTATATTTTGCCGACTTAACCAAAAATAACACTTTAACGGGGAGTGTACCCGGTTGGTGATATATTCGTGGTAAGTAGGGTGTCGAACACTTGAAGCGAGGTTAAATATCTCAATTTATTAATATTTTGGTTTACTAATCTAAGTTAATTCTAATCTAAGTCAAACCTATGTTAATCCTATGTTAGTTCTAATTCTAATTCTAACAGATTAAAAGGGGGTTTCAGCCTCAAAGACTGGCACAGGTTTGGTGGTGACTACAATCAATTCAAGACACTTTAACCCACGCAAGCAAATTAACAGAAGATAAAAGAGTGGTCAAGCCTTATAATAGAAAATTGTATTAGCGATCATTAATTCGATTAGAAGTTGGTTTGTTTATTCAGTGCAATGATTACTTATCTCGAGGTGGTATATCATTCTTACACTTAGGCGGGACTTCATTCTAAGACCTAGACACATTATTTTGTCACAATTGAAGCATCCGCATAAAGCATCTTTATTTGCTGATTATAATCTATCTTATGGATTAAAGCAATGGTGATCTTGTTAAACCCTAGCTCATAGAGACTTTACCCACTTACTACTTAATGGCGATTCATACACAAGTAGTCCACTAACCCAATCTTTACCAATTAATTATAACGTACTCGTTGATCCCAAAGGTCACCTACCGGTCCAACTAAGCTTACAATCTAAAGGCAAAGACAGGTTGTTAATTGTGATCCTATTGGTCTAGATGTATAAATCATTATATGGAGAGCTATATCGGCATCTAGATTACTTAGTCCGTATCACTAGATCCAGTTGAATGATAGGTCGCATATTAAAGCACATAAACAAGTATAAATTGATAAACATACACAAGCATACAACGATAAATTAAGAAATCGAGATATAAACAAAACCAAACATTCAGATCTTCATAATAATGGCTAATACCCGAAGGTATTAGCCTTCAAACATCATAATTAATTCAAGAGTAATGGCTTAGCCAAGGTAAACTAATCGAGTTAACGAATGATACCAAAAACTGAACGATTACAAAAGTATAAGAAATTACACGTTGTCTCCTATGGATTGGAATGCGTTGTGAGACCTCTTCTGCTATTTTTCTCCACTGAAAATCGACTTTTGTGGTTTAGGTATCGAGAATATGATTTAGCACACTTAAAACTCGTTTTTGAGTTTTCTATTTATAGGGTCTGAAGTTGGTGCGATACGGCGTATCGAATGGTTTCGATATGGCGTATCGGGAGTTACTTAGAGTAGGGACCACGTTTGATATCTTCCATAATATTCACCTTCTATATCTTCAATACGGCGTATTGATCTTCTCTGGATACGGCGTATTGATCATGTTTCCATCATGGTCTTTGGTGAGTGCAGGCACAGATACGCCGTATCTTCCTTGATGGATACGGGGTATTTGTTGTCAGAACAGTAATCTTCAAAATATCTTCGTTTAAGCTCCAGAATGCGCGCCTTTTGCTAATATTCACCAAGTACTCCGTAATTACTACAATTCTCAAATATAAACGATTAAGTAACAATTCTTTGCAATAATTATACAAAATGGGTTAATTACATGGGATAAATAATGCTATAAAATAGACGTTATTTGATGTCATCATATATGAATCAAGCTTGTGATAACTGGGTATCAATTTGGTCCAGTAAATGAATTGACGACTTAATCAGAAAGATAATAACTATCTGATTCACTCTTATTGTGTTGTCTGCTTTGAGACGTTCTGATAATGAGAACAAGCAAGCATGGTGAATCTAATACACTCGTGCTAGAAGATCCCACGCTTTGAGCTTGAAACCCTGTCAAGGAGGTTCTTCCAAATTGAACCTACCTGATCACAGGTACAGTATTTATACTGTAAAACGGTCCTCACAAAACCGGAGGTTATCCAAATCTCGACGAATGCAAAGCCATATTCGTCCATATCTGTTGTTTATTTCTAACATTCAAATGCAGGTACAACACACTAATTTTGTAAGAGATAAGTATCTCTAGACTGGGTGATCGGGCTCGTTTTTCTCTTCTTTTTAGATCTCTTCCTACGGTCGCATGATTCGAACTCTGACAGTTGAGTTTCTTCCTAGGTTTGCGAGTTTTTGCGTGAGCTTTCACCGTAGGTCAGTCGCGTCTGCACGTTTTGGAGTTTTTCTTTGTGAACCTTCTTCGCCATTATAGGCAGGATCTGGTTGTAATGTTTTTCACAAATTTCCCGAAGTTTGTCTACTGGTAGATATCCAGGATTTCCATCGGTTGCATGCTTACTCCCTTTGCATGCTGTATTTCAGACCGCGGAATTAGCTGGCGGTTGGGCTTGCTCTGCCGGCTCGCTCATTTTGAATGAGTTTTTAGGGACGTAGTTGTGTTCGGTCCTACGGATGGCGCCAACTTGTTAGTACAAAAGAAGTGTGTTGTGGTTAGTGGGGGGTTAACTCACTTGCAATAGAGATTGCAACCTCGCTTCGAGGTGTAAATTTGTACTAAGTGAAAGTGTGTGGAGATTTCCTGCTAAGAAAGGAAGCATCGTTAGTCTTACTGCGTGCGGGGTGTCCCGCGATTGGACTCCGGCGTGAGAGTAAGTATTGGCTATAAGTAGTATGTGTGTATCTTAACTATGGAAATCATACCATTAGGAGTGTTCAGATGGCTCCTTATATAGGCTGGTGTCGCTTTCGGATGCATGGGTCACGAGGCGAGTTTCACCTTATTGTCCAGTGGGTAATAAGGTTGTTGATGTGGGTACAACGTCGTTGATAACGTCACTTTTGTAATGTAGTTGCTGAGGTTAACGTTATCATCGTTTGTTATCTATATTTGGGGCGTTGACGCTTTACCTTGGTTCCCCATGCTCTATTTGGTTTGATCACGGGTGACCACTTGTCGTGGAGTGGTACGTACCCGTGAGCAGATTATGCTCCTTGCGGAAGTGGCTTTACCGCTGGACGGGGTTTTGTATCCGCGGATCGGTTAATTTAGGTAGCTTCTAGGTAGGGCTGCAATCAAGTCAAGCTTTTATCAAGCAACTCGAGCTTGACTCGATCAAGCCAAGATTTTATCAAACTCAAGCCCAAGGTCAAGCCTAAAAATTAGCTCGAAACCTCTAACAAGCCAAGCTCAATCTTTTGATAGCTCGGCTCGAGCTCTTATCAAGCTTTTTGAGCTTTAATATATAATAAATTCATATAAGTAATTAAGGGGTAATTTGAGTATTAACTTAATTATAATGACCTATCTCATAAGTAAGTGAATAATGTATTCTAAAATGACTTTTAACCCTAATTAATCTAACGATTTATATTCTAGTGATTTGTATTCTTCATACTTAGTTTTGACTTTTAAGTACATTAGCCAAAACTGATCAAAAACTAATTAGTACTGTGGCTAATATACGTTTTTTTTGAAATATTTTGTACGTTTGAACATTAATTAATACTTTGGCTTATGTTGCATTCTAATGTTGGACTTTGGTACGAGAATGTTATTGTTAGTTTTATTAATGTTTAATGAATCTACCTTGGTTTTCACTTATGATTTTTGCTTGTTTTACTTTATGCATATGTTTATTGATGAGTTTGGGCGTTTGGCTATTAAATACATTAATTTTGTACACATTCAAGCTTTTCAAGTCAAGCTTAAGCTTTAATCAAATCCTACTCAGGCCAAGCTCAAGCCTATATGGTTAAAACTTAACGAGCTATCAAGCCAAGCTCAAGCCTATTTTTTTTTTTTCAAGCCAAGCTCAAGCCCTGTCAAGCTCGAGTTCGGCTTGACTCGATCGCACCCCTACTTCTGAGTCATCCCGAGGGCTGGGGCTGGGCCCGTTGCTTGTTGTTTGGTCCGGGCTCGCGGCCCGGATGATACTATATGTCATCACTTATCAAAGAATATGTTATGAGGTCATTCGTATTAACATTGGATTTTTTAAATACTGATTTAAATGACATTATTCATAAGTTTAGTAATGTCATTTTTTATAAGTTTAGTAATTCAAGTGATCAAACAAATAGTCTAGTAACTTAACTGGAAAAAAACGCAAAGTATAGTAATTATATGTGTATTAACCCTATTAAAAAAACAAGTGAAAAGTTACATGTGAATGTAAACTATACTTTCTAAATCACTCTTTTAAGAAATAAGTTGACTTATGTGAAAAGTAAAATTGGCTTTAGTATGCTAAACATAAGTTTGATCGAAATTTGTATAAACGAAATCTATTTTAATAGGCTAGACATATCATTTTCTTTTATCACTTGGTTTCTTGTTACATAAATTTGATTGAAATTTGTATAAACAAAGATGAACACATGGTTTTAAAGTTGTTTCAGTACATGATGTTCATAATACATAAAAGAAACAATGTTTGTATGGCCTCCGTCTATTGTGTCTAACGTATGATAACAATGGTAAAAGGGATAAAAGATGATCCACTACAATGCACATCAAGGTCGTCACATGCCAAAGCCAAACTTGCAAAAACAAAGCAGATAGCACGCACAAGCCATTGCAAAGCAAACACCATACATAATTGCATAATTAAATTCAGACTTCAAACATTAGTTGCTTAAAAATGGAAACAGAAACCAGTGTCTTCTTTTGACAAAAACTAGCTACTTGCAGAACCAAACGACATCCCAAGAAAACGAATCTCACAATACCTTGAAGCCCTTGGACACTTTTGACAAAAATTAGCATACAACCGCGTTTCTTCCTCCACGAGCCCACTATTGAACGTGATTGTCAGAGTCTTCAAAACTTGTGCATTCCCCAACATGTACTCCAAAAACTGTAGCTCATCCTTCCGTCCCATGCAATTTTCAAATTTTATTGTTGTAAGGTCGTTCAGAACACAAGTGGGTACTGAGTGTGGCTCAGTCCAACAAGATTGTTCTGGCTTATACCCGCGAGGTTGTTCCTTAACACACACACACACGAGTAAAGAACCCAAATTACTTTTATGCAAATAAATAAGAAAGCATAGAATAAAAAAAGCTTTAGAAACATCTAGTACCTTCTTAATAGATAATTGTTCTAACTCAGGACAGCTTTCAAGAAATTGAAAGATAAAAAGCCAATTGAAAGAATATCCGCTCTTTAACTCCAAATGCTTTAAATTTGGAAATTTCAGAAAAGATGTATCTGGTAAGGGCTATAAAAAACAACATTAAAAAAAGAATTCATATATAAAGAAATCAGGACATTGAAGTCTCAAATAAGAAACTTACAAAACTAGCCATATCCAATGAAACTGATTTAGCTCTTGTTATTCCTTTTAGAAGCTCAACATCCAGATGGAGAAATCTTACTTCCCAAAATGAAACTGAAACAGAAACGAGAGAAGGAAATTCTTCCATCACAAAAAGTGAGCACCATCTCCCTTCAAGACAGAAGCTATCAAGATTAGGGACATTTAACACAACCTTGTTTATAATTGATGCACATTTCCAAATTTTCAGTTTTAAATGCTTTAGAGTAGGGATTCGGAATATGTAATCTTTTTCATCATCACGCCATGTTATCTCAAGTGATAAACTTTCAAGTACCGGGCAGCCACAGATGAGTTTGAATGCATTGAGAGAAGGGGAGCTAAAAACAGCAATGACGAGGGTTTTCAGGCAAGGAAGATTGAAAGGAGTCCGCCAGTCCATGACCTCATAATCACTACGATTTTCTATCGTTAATTTTGTTAGTGTCTTGCAAGTAAACAAACTAACAGGCAACTCAAGCACGGCAACCTGTATATCAAGATCCCTAACGTTTAACCTGATAGCATCGTTTATCCACTTAGTTATTCTTGACTTTTGAATCCATAAATTACTAAAACGTAACCGAAATAACTTAATTTCAGTTGTTTGGCAAAGGTCCAAAACACGATCCACAAAAGTACAACAATTCTGCAAACCATGAAAAGGGTGAACATCGATGTCTATGTTGGTGACCAACGTCCACTTGTACCTCCATCTTTTAGATAAAATGCTAGTTCGCGCAGCAAATTTTGTAGGCATTAAAGAAAGTACTTCTGAAAGAACCTCGTCAGGCATGTTACTAAGCCTGTCGACATTCTCGGATTCCATTACAATAGATGTGACCTGCTTTTTAATATTCACATCAGATACAATCTTTTCAAACATAAATTTCACCCTAAGTCCAACACACACCATACAAATGAAATTTATTAATTTATAATAAGGTTAATGCAACAAAATGCAACAAATTCTCAATGAAAATTTGTTTATATGCAATTAACTACACTATTTAACCTATAAGGGGGTGTTTATCTAAGCTTATATGATGGGGTTACTAGCTTATATAGTTATATGTATCAAATAAGCCTAAACTAAGTGTTAGGCTAAGCTTATGTGAGTGAGTTTATGACCTTATATAAGGGGGGTTTATAAGCCCCGATCTCACATTCATATTTTTCAACCTACGTCCTTTTTAGTCATTTATCAAACACTTGAGCTTATTAGCTTATTAAACATAAGCTAATCCAAACACTTAACATGGGCATATGAGCTTATGATATATAAGCCGTAAGATGCTTATATAATGTAAGCATTAGCCCTATTTTAGGGGGTGTTTGGCTAAGCTTATATGATGGGCTTATGAGCTTATTAGCTTATATGTGTCATATAAGCTCAAACTAAGTGTTTGGCTAAACTTATATGAGTGGGCTTATGAGCTTATATAAGGGGGTTTTGATAAGCCACAAAAGTGTGGCTTTTTTAAGTGGGGTTGGGCTTATATAACATGTTGCTTTATAAATTGCATATTTACCTTTAATTATACTTAATCTAACATTAATATTTTTTAACTCATGTCTCTTATAGTCATTTACCACTTTAAACTAAACCAAACATTTCAATTTATCAATTTATTAAATATAAGCTAATCCAAACACTCAACGTGGGCTTATGAGCTTACGATATATAAGTCATAAGCCGCTTATATAACATAAGCATAAGCCCAACTCATAAGCTTAGCCAAACACCCCCTTAGCCAAATACCCCTAAAAACTTATATTATGTAGACTAGTCGGCCAAAAGGTCGGAAACCATAGTAACCCAAAATAACTATAGAGTTAGAGTGGGTGTTTGGGATTGCTTAAGCTTATGCATAAAAGCAGATATGACAAGTTAGTAAACAAGCACTTAAGGATTATTTGGGATTTGGTTTTTTCAGTTCTATCTAAAATTAATACGACATAACATTGCTTTTACCAATTCAGCTTGAAATCTTTTAGATGATAAATCAATTAAAGCGATTAATTAAATAGTAAGAAAGAATTACTGATAATAGGGATGGAAATGATTAATTTTACCTGATGCAATTTCACCAAGGATTAGGGCGGCTCATATTTCGGATTTGGAGAAATTATTACTTTAAGGGGGTGTTTGTGAGACTTGTTATACGTAGTATAAACTTCTTTTTTTTCTTCTTTTTTTTCAAAGATTTGATGTTAGTGAATGATTGAGATTTCCTTAAAAAAAACGATTGAGATACTTTTAGAGGGTGTTTACTGTTTAATTTTAAGTGGTGTGAAGAGATAGTTTAATTCAGGGAAATTTCTTTATTTGCCCCGAAGGTTACATGCGTCGGTGTTAACTACCCTAACATTTTTTAGATTCTCATTTTACCTAGGGCGATCTAAGTTTTGTGGGAGACTTCAAATTTTTTGGGAGACTTTCACACAAAAGTTGACAAGTGTCCTAAATGCGCCCAGTCGCCCAAGTTTTTTAGGTCGCCCATGTACTTGCATAGTACTTGCATGGACACGTGTCGCTTTTTGCATGAAGTCGCCCTAGTTTTTTAAGCCGCCTAGGTCGCCTCGGGTATTTTGAGAAACATAAAATACTTGGGGCAATTAACACAGACCACTTATACCTTTGAGGCAAATAGAGAAATTTCCCTTTAATTTAGCTACTTAATAAAGAGAGAATTCTTGTAGACTTTTTAATACGAGCAAATGATGTGGTAATTTACAAGTTAATGTCACATTTGTGTAATATCAATTTTTTTCACTTAACTTAAACCACCTAACTTACTGCACTAAATTACATTTTCTAGACCCACCATTTTTTTATTTGTTTTTATTTTTTTAGACAACAATATTTCATTCATTTAAAATAAAAATATCAATTACACCTTAAAATAATAAACATACGAAAATTAAAAAATAATATGAAATTTTTTTGAAAAACTTACAGAAAATTAAAAATACATCAAATTATTAGTTAACTAATTTTGTTGTTGAGATCGTTGTCATAAATGCTGCATAATATTTTGTTGAAGGCTTTCGTGAGTTTATGATAACGCTTAAATTGTACAGGTTTATAGTCGCATTATCCATACTTTTGTATATGTTATTTGGTTATCTTTATATGATTTTGTTACTTACTCATAACAAAGTGTGTATGCAAGTCTATATGTAGCCAAATACAAGAAAAGGAAGAAAAAGACGAAGAAATGACGAATAAAGAGGTCTTATACAAATACGAAGAATCCCGCATCAAGATCAAGCTCGGGAAGCCTTTCAAGAGTAAAAAGAGTCGACAATACAAGCTTCCAAGCCCCAAGATGAAGAATAAGTCGAGTTTGATTGAAGAATAAAGACCCACGATCGAGAAATATGCAAACTGGAAGCTAAAGAGAAAAAGACAAAAGTGCAAAAGCTAAAGTGAATCCAGACGTGCGGCCTGGCCATTTAGACGCGAGTCTGGATGAATTTTACCTTCTCCAAGTTTGTGTCATGAACCAAGAACAATCAAGACCCTTCTAGAATCATTTTCTCTGGCATTTGATGACCCTTAGGCCCCAAGCACAATATTTAATACCCAAAGGGCTTGTCACTAGTATAAATAAGACCATTTGGCCATTTTTTTCACACACACTTCTACCAATCTCTCTACTAATCATTACAAACTCTCTCCACTCTACGTCAAAGCCAAATTCTTGTTACAAAACCCTTGGGAAATCGTAGGAGCTAGAAGGAACAAGAAAGCATCCATTGGAGGTCAGGATCATCAAAGAATCATCATCAATCCTTAAGGAATCAAAGCCTCATCATTTGCAATCTTATTACAATCTATGTAAGACCTTTTAATCATGTTTTCTAGAGCTAAAGTTTCTGAGTTTATGTCTTTGTTTGCTATGAGTGGCTATTGCCTTTTTGCACTTGATTAGATGACGTTTGTAATATGAAGATTTGCTTTTGATTGTGATAACATGTTTTGATTCAATTCAAAGCTAGTTCTAAGATCCATCTATGTTTATGTTTCATAGTGACAGTGTTTTATCAAATTGGATTGGTTGTTAAAAGTTTCATGGGTTGAAAGGGTTATTTCTAGCAATCAAATATGGACTCTTGTCTATGATTGGCAACCTTTTTTATTGACCATTTCTTAAGTAATTTGATCTAACAAGAAACATAATTATGGGTGTTAACATGTTTATAAAACGAACCGCGAATCAAATCTATTGAAATTGAATTGGTCTTGAATTGAGTAATTGAACTTAAAGCTTGTTTTTATCATTTTTGATCTTGATGAGGATCGTGAGTCTTAAGAACAATAGATTAGATCACCATCTAATTATCATAATCATCTTGTCAAAGTGTTTTTCACAATCTTCCAAATCGGATTATTCAAACTCGTCTAATCAAGTATAGTTATAATCATTTGAATCTTCATCATAATTGTTATTTGTTTGCTAGTTGATTTATTGCACATTATTTCTTTAAAACATCATCAATTACGTAAAAATCCTAGCGAAAGATCCCAACTTACCATTCAAACCTCTTGCTACTAACGGGCGAGTACACTTGCTCGTGTGTGTCGCCAATAAACCCGCTAACCATGTTATAAATTTTAAAACGTGCACACATCGTGACACATCATGTTTTTGGTGCCGTTGTCGGGGAATTGATCACGTAGTTGCTTGTTTTTAATTTGTGCTTAAACCATTCTCTAGTGTATTCCTTTTTCAAAAGAAATTCTTTATAGTTTGATCCAACAGATCAGCTCAAGCATCCCGCCGATCAGCCAGACTTATACTAGGACCAAGTCCAGTGAGACGCTCGACTCGGCCCCGTAGCCGGCCATCTCCTTTTCTCGAACCCAAAAACCGCATCGAGCCATTCGGCTCGAGCTCGTAGCCGGTCGACCTTAGCTGCCAAAACTTTCCAGACGAACGACTGGATTACTAGGCCGTGCATCTGGATCCTTCTGATCATTAAAAAATATTAAAACTCGTTACCTTTTTTTCACCAAAACCGAGACTTACTTGAAACCCTTACTAGTTGTGTTTTACATTTGTATGAACACGCATTCATCGAGAGAAGAACCAATTAGTCCTCATTCAGAACCCGAACGTTTTATTCATCGAACCAAAAGAAAAACTAAAAAGAAAAACCGATTCATTCCTTTAGAAGACAGAACCTCAAAAATCAAATATCCACCTTTTGAAACCCTTTTCAAAGCAAAAGTCGTTTCCAACCCTTTTCTTGATCTACCATTTCCAATGGGCAACGATCCTTTAAATTTATAAGACTGAAATTTCCAGTTATGAGATGGAAATACACGGGTAAAAGTATAACCCACGTATATATTATAATACTTCAGGTAAGACCAGGTCATCCATAGGGATTTGCGTAGTGTTCGAATAATCAGATGAAAAATAAACTTTAACAGATTTAAAATAAACTGAACTAAATTCAATAATGAGAAATATGACTACTCGGATAATTTCATATAACTGATAAGCAATGGTGATAGTTACGATCTCAAACTTAGGACTTTAATTTATAAAAGGATTTTCTTGTCAAAACGTTTTCACAAATTAACTTGTTCAACTTAAGACTTATATTTAGTTAAGTCGATCAAATGTGTCACTCAAATAATCCAGTTACTATTATATCAAATCTATTTTGTTTATCAAATAACGTAAGTGGATTTCTCGTCACAAACTATAAAGACCGTAGACAAATCTTTAAAACTATATAGTTCACAACGGGTCTTTCGACCTATACCGGTGTGAGTATATAATCAAAGTTGATAATCAAAGTTGATAAGATTGGACATGATAGGATTTTAACGTAAGCTTAAGATTAACAAAATCGTAGTTATACCAAATGTTTATTCATTATATTATTTTCACCGAGTAGTCATGAGAGATTTGGCCTCTCATGGCTATGAAGTTCATAACAAAATTAAGTAGATAAACAAGAATAAGCTACTAATTTTACAGCTCAAATAGCTTAATTAGTTTAGTATTAGTAGAAGCAGATAAAAAGTTTTAGGAATTTAAGCTTGAAAAGAGTTTTTAAGTGCAAAATAGCTTTGACAGTTTTTCTAAAGGTGTGTTTGGATTAGTCTTTATTTGACTCAAAAAGTCAAAAGCATTTTGTTAAAACTTTACATTCAGCTGAGTTTAGTCATTTAATAAGGATTTACAAAGGTTTTGAGAGTTATATTGTTGAATTGCAAAATTTAGAGTTTATAAACTTTGTCTTTGCACCAGGGCATATTTCAGTCACTAGAATTTTAGATTTTAGGATGTTAAGAGCATTTTAGAGTTTAAGGTTGTGCTGTGCTCATTTAGTATCACTTAGTGAGGTATTAGCTCTAAAAAGTTTATCCTGTATTTGAGTTCATTGCCAATTGAATCAGCAACACCAATACTATATCCGGGTAAGAATATGGATCAAAATCTACCCGATACAAGTATAAAATCATAGTACAACCTTTATTTTTTCTAAATTCTATGACATACTATATCCGGGTAAGAATATGGATCAAAATCTACCCGATACAAGTATAAAATCATAGTACAACCTTTATTTTTTCTAAATTCTATGATGTTCTTCTTCGTTCATCGTGGTTCGATCTTCAATCTTCAAGATGTTTTGAAGATAGATTTGTTTGTGTGATAGATGAGAGGATTGTGAGATGGGTTTTATGAAGAGATGATTGAAATGAGCCAAAATTTGTCCTCTATTTATAGGCTGAAAAGGGGTCAAAGTGCGGCGTACTTGGGGTGTTAATGCGGGTTACATTTAATTCTATTTATTCTTCTTCTTAACTTCGACAGGAAGTGCGGCGCACAAAGAAGTTTGTGCAGCGTACTTGGTGAATAAATGCGATCTTCATTTAATAGTCTTTAATTCTTGGACTTGATAAGAAGTGCGGCGCACAAAATATTTGTGCGGCGTACTTGAGGTCTTTTTTAGCTTTGGTCCTTTCTTTTCTTCTATCTGGCTTTCTAATAACTATAAACACTTGAACTTTGTTCTTTTTGAGCTCGGGATGACTTCAGGTGAACCTGCACATAATTCATGCTATTAAGTATCGAGAGTTAACAAGAAATGATAAAAAATATATAAATAACGCCGCCAAAAACATGTATAATTAAGGCGTTATCAAATCCCTCCACACTTAGCTGTTGCTTGCCCTCAAGCAATTAAAGCGAGAAAAACAAGATCATTTATCGTGACGTGGAGAAAATTTTGGATTTAACGGGTGTTTATTGGTTTAGTTAACTTTTCAGGCATAGACACATAATAGAGCACCTCACAAAGGAATGTGTTTGATCTTTAATTCACTCGAGCCACTCAAATAGGGTTTATATATTTATGAAGACACTCAGATGCGCAGACATAATCTAGACAGCTACCATAGGCTTGTGCAAGACACATAAACATGACCGAATGGGGCGTGAGTACCAGTCAAAATCTCAAAGGGGCAGAACTTGATACTAATGAGGGTGAATAGCATATACTGATCTCTTGTGCCAAACTTAAGCCTTAAACTTTAAACCTTTATTCCTTCTTTTTTTATCATTGTGATAACTAAGGCGGGCACAAAACTTCTTTCTTTCAACTTTGATTTCTTCAGCAGAATAGCACTAAAAAGGAAGTGTTGTAGTTACAGGAGCTTTCTAGATTTAATTCACCTCATATCATATGATTTTGTCTATAAAATAATCTCACTGAGGTCTAGTAAATGATGATCAAGCACAAGTTCTAGAGCTACTAAATTACCGGCTCACTCGTATATAATTTTCAACCAATACCATTGCTCTAGAAAAGGCGACAAATTACAAATACACAGTCGTAACAACGGATGAGACACTTGCAATTGCATTCAAACCTTAACTCGAACAAGCTAAAGGCATTAATTATCTTAGGTACCAAAGATGGATACCCAAATTCTTTTAAGGCTTTAAATTCTCACAATTTAGTGGACTGGTTTTGTGCTGGTTATAGTGTCCATCCGGCTGGACTTGCCTTACTAAGAGCATATTTTATATTTAAAAGAAAAGCATATATATTAATTTTTTTAAGATTTCCATAAAATATCAGTTGAAAATAAAAAAAACTACAGGGCAAACATGGAGAGATATGATTAATTTTTCCTATTTGGCTCTCCTCCACACTTAAGTTGAACATTGCCCTCAATGTGATAACTGATAAACTAGAAAATAGGGAAAATTAAAGGAAAATGGTACTTCCCGGGGTATAGAGAAATATAGCTGCGAAAGAGTTATCCTCGAGCATACGCCATAATTTTTCTGGCTTAAGCTATATTACTTTGTGGAGGAGGGACTCCTCCATACTTAAATAAAGCACGGGTTGCCTCCCGAGAAGCACTTAATTTTTAAAAGAGTCGTTAGCTAGACTCCTGCTTCTGGAGTTCATTCTTTCGGAAAAAAGGGAGTGACTGCTTCCCTTTAGTCATTATAATCTTCTTCTTCATGATATATCTTCAATCGATGGCCGTTAACAATAAATGTTTTTCCATCTTTTCCATATAGTTTAACATATCCGGATGGATATTGATGTTTTACTATGTATGGTTCTAGCCAACGAGATCTGAGCTTCGGCTGTTTGAATTTATATTTTGAATGAAAAAACAACACTTTGTTTCCATGTTTGAATTCTTTTCTCATCTTGAGTATCCTGTCATGCCAGAATTTGGTTCTTGCTTTGTATAGACGAGAGTTTTCATATGCTTGATGTCTGAATTCGTCTAATTCGTGTAATTGAAACATTCTTTTCTCACCAGCAGCGATGAGATCTGGGTTACAGTTTTTTAGGGCCCAGTATGCACGTGTTCAATTTCAAACGGCAGGTGGCGGTTTTTACCGTATATGAGTTTGTGTGGTGTTGTATCGGTTGGTGTTTTGAAAGCAGTATGCAAAGCCCACAGAGCGTCATCAAGTTTTCTTGACCATATGGCCGGATTATCTTTAACAATTTTTTCAAGAACTCTTTTAAGGGCTCTATTTGTGTTTTCAACTTGACCACTCATTTGAGGGTGGTATGATGTAGAGAATCGGTGGTTAACTCCATATCTTTTCATGGTGTTTTCTATTATCTTGTTGCAGAAATGAGTTCCTCGGTCGCTTATGAGAGCTTTGGGCATTCTGAAACTACATAATAGTTTCTTCAGAAATGTAATAACAACTCTGGCATCGTTTGTTGGTAGAGCTTGTGCTTCGGCCCACTTAGATACATAGTCGACAACGACTAAGATGTATTCGAATTCGTATGATTTCAGAAAAGTTCCCATGAAATCGATACCCCATATGTCGAAAATTTCGCATACTCGAATGTTGTTCAAGGGCATCTCATCATGTCTTAATATTTCCTATCTTTTGATATGCTTCGCAAAGGCGAACTTGAGTATGAGCTTCTTTGATGATGGTTGGCCAGTAAAAGCTTGAGTCTAAGACTTTTTTAGCGGTTGTATTTGGTCCATAATGTCCACCGGTGGGTCCGTGGTGACATTGATCTAAAATGGTTCGGGTTTCTGGTCTAGAGACACAGCATCTCATCATACCGTCAGAACCTACTTTAAAGAGGTAGGGTTCCTCCTAGAAGTAGTGTTTGAGGTCAGAGAATTATTTGTTCTTTTGCTGGTACGTCATTCCTTTAGGTATGATATCACTTACCAAATAGTTTGCAAAGTCTGCGAACCATGGTTCATCTTTAGTGTCTATTTTCATGAGAGTTTCTCCAGGAAAGTTATCGTCGAATTCACTGTCATTACTTGTTTCATCATTTTCAATCCGAGATAAGTGATCGGCGGCAACATTTTCTATATCTTTTCTGTCTTTAATTTCGATATCAAATTCTTGTAAGAGAAGTAGAGTTTTGTTGAGCTGCATTAATAATTTTGCTTGCAAAGTAGATTGGGTGAAAGTTTTTACCATCTTTTTTACCTAAGATTGCTCCAACTACGAAATCACTTACATCACACATGAGTTCAAACGGAAGATTCCAGTTTGGGCTTACGATCACAGGAGCACATGTGAGCTTTTCTTTTAACAATTTGAATGCCTTGTGACATTCGTCATCAAATTCGAATGGAGTGTCTTTTTCAAGAAACTTGGTGAGAGGATGGGCGACTTTTGAGAAATCTTTAATGAATCTTTGGTAGAAATCGGAATGTCCTAGAAAACTTCTAATACCTTTGATATTAGTGGGGGGTGGAAGTTTGGAGATTACGTCGATCTTTGCTTTGTAAAATTCGAGGCCTGCTTCGAACACCTTGTGTCCAAGAACAATTCCTTCTTTTACCATGAAGTGACATTTTTCCCAGTTAAAGACAAGATGTGCATCTTTGTAACATTGAAGCATTTTATCTAAATTGTTCACACAATTATCAAAAGAGTTTCCAAAGACTAAGAAATCATACATGAATACTTTGACAGATTCTTCGATCATGTCATGAAAGATAGCCAGCATGCACCTTTGGAAAGTAGCTGGAGCATTACATAAATCGAAAGGCATTCGCCTATAAGCGTATGTACCAAAAGGATATGTGAATGTTGTTTTTTCTTGGTTCATAGGATCGATTGGTATTTGAAAATATTCGGGAAAACCATTAAGGAAACAGAAGTATTTATTTCCTGCGAGTCTTTCTAAAATTTGATCCATAAATGGCAAAGGAAAATGGTCCTTCGCAGTTGCTTCATTGAGTTTACGATAACGATGCATACTCGCCAACCAGTAACAGTTCTTGTTGGAACAAGTTCATCTTTTTCGTTAGTAACAACTGTAATACCACCTTTCTTGGGTACACAGTGAATGGGACTTACCCAAGGGCTATCGGCGATTGGATAAATGATACCGGTGTCGAGCAGTTTAACTATTTCTTTTTTCACAACTTCTTGAATGTTTGGATTCAATCTTCTTTGTTTTTTAACAACTTGTTTTTTGTCATCCAGGAGTTAAATTTTATGTTTACAGAAAGATAGGCAGATCCCAGGAATGTCTGTTGTTTTCCAGGCAAAGCCTTGCTTGTGTCTTTTAAGAACAGATACTAACTTGTTTTTGTTTTGTTCAGAGAGCTGAGATGATATGATCACCGGAAGAAAAGAGGGTTCTTCTAAGAATGCATATTCTAAGTTATCGGGAAGAGGTTTGAGTTCAAGATCCGTAGGAGGTTCTTCAAGAGATGTTTTGATCTTATAATCAGTATTAAAGGTGATTTTGTCAAATGATGGTTCTTCGGTGTCAGATTCGGATTTATAATTTTCATCGGTGGTCATTGCCATGAATTCATCGAATTTAGCAAAGAGTTTTCTTTGAGGATGGTTCCTTCGATGGAATGGAGGATTTCACTACCTTCATCGAGAAGAGCATCAAAATCTTCTTCTAAGATTTCGTCGATAACATCAATACTGAAACATGTATCATCGTTTGAGTCAGAATGTTTCATCGCAGAATCGATGTGAAAGATCATTCATTTAGTTCCAACTGCGAGATTGAGTTGCTTCTGTTTAACTCAAATTACTGCATCGGCAATATGAAGAAAAGGTCTTCCTAAGATAAGGGGAACTTTACTGTCTTCTTCCATTTCAAGAATAACGAAATCGGTAGGGAAGGTAAATTTACCAACTTCAACGAGCATATTTTCATCTATTCCAACAGGATATTGGAATGATCGGTCAGCTAATCGTACGCTCATTTTAGTAGGTTTGAGAGTTTTGAGAGATAACTTCGCGTATAAGGAATACGGCATGAGATTGATGCTAGCACCAAGGTCGGCTAGATCATTACATGAGAAAGCTTTGTTGAAGTTACATGGAATGAGAAAACTTCCAGGGTCTCCAAGTTTTGGTGGAATTTTGTTTTGAATTATGGCGGAACTTTCATCGCTTAGGAAAGCGGTTGAAATTTGTTCGATTTTGTGTTTGTTACTCACGAGTTCCTTGAGAAATTTACCATAGTTGGGCATTCCAGCTAAAACATCGACAAAAGGTACGTTGATTCGAACGGCTCTAATCATGTCGAGGAATTTTCCATATTCAGCTTCCATTTTCTCTTTTCTGAGGCATTGAGTATATAGGATTTTTGGCTTGTATAGTTTGGGTATCGGAGTTTCTTTGATTGGTATTGGTTCTTTAGGTTTGGTTTGAGGTGTAGTTTCATCATCTTCATCATCGCTATCGAAGTTGATACGAGTTTCAGAATCATTAGGATGATCATTTGGGTTGATAGGTGGGTCATAGGTTTTACCACTTCGTGTAAATACGGCATTTACATGTTCATTTCGAGCTTGTGGTGGTTGGTAAGGTTTAGATGAGCTACCTTTTGGGTTAGGTTGAGTGTTACTGGGAAGAGATCCAGAAGGTCGACCAGATTGCTTGTCAGCAAATCTGTCGAATTTAGCTTCGAGATTTTTGATTAATGCTTGATGATTTTTGGTTATTGTTTTGAGTTTGGTTTTGATATCCATAAAAGTATCTTTGACAAAAGAATTGGTCGAGTGTTGATCTTTTATGAAGTCGCTTAGTTGTTTTGAAAGTCGGGTTTATCATCAGAGCTAGATTGATAGTTGTCTCGGTTGTAATCGTTTCTTCCGTTTGAATGCCAATTATCGTGGTTTGAATCCCGGTCGTGATATTCAATGTAAAACAAGTACGACGGAAGGTTTACATGAATTTGGCTTCTTCTTCACGGGACATGGCCACATGGGTATGTCATCATCATTATGATCAGGGTTTAGTTGTTTTGAACGAGATTGAAATTCTTTATACTGGGCATCTATTTTCATGGTCATGGCATCCATTCGGGCCATAATTTTGTCAGTGTCAGAATTACTACTACCTTTATTGGCGAAAACAACGGTTTTTTTAAGAGATGGTTTTGTTTTTTTGGTTTTTAGCCTAGTCGAGCTTGAGTAAGACTTTGTTTTCGAGAAGCTGATAAGCTTGGTTTGGTGTTTTATAGAGAAAAATACCACCGCTTGCGGCATTTAAAACTTCTTGGGTAGTTTCGTTAAGACCGTGGTAAAATATTTTGATGATGTTGCCTTTGGACAGATTGTGACCATGGCAGTTTCTGAGCATTTCCTTCATACGAAGCCAAGCATCGGTTAGAGATTCGTTTTCATGTTGAGAAAAGGGTCGGATTTCTCCGAGGAGTCAATCGAAAAGAGTTGGGGGAAAAATCGGATAATGAAAGCGGTTCAACGTTCATTCCACGTTTTGATAGTTTCTTCGTTTAGTTCATCTAGCCATGTTTTTGCTTCTCTAGTGAGTGATAGGGGAAACATCATTAGGCGGACAACTTCATTTTCGGTGTCTCTGTATTTAAACATATCACATATTATGAGGAATTTATGAATGTGTTTATGAGGATTGGCTTAGATTCTACCAATGAATTGGTTTCCTTTGACAAGAGTCAAGTGGTAACCTTTAATGGCAAATTCGTTTGTAGTATCAGAAATGGTGATTGCGGAACCAGGAGTCGGAGTGACAACACGGTCAGCAGCCCACATGTGTTCATCATCCATGAGATTGAGGTTTTAAAGGGTAACGAGAAAGTGACAGAAGTAATTGATGTCGAGAATTGGCGCGTAGACAACTCTCGGTTTTTGAGGTGGATCGTTTCTTTGTTCGAATGGAACTCTTCTGTTTTGTCGACGAAGTCTTCGATTCAGAGTACGTTCAGGTTTAGGTAATGGTTCGACAAGTACTGAGTTGAAAGCACGTATATGCATCCAAAGGAGAATTTGTTTGGGTCGGTTTTCTAGAAAACTATACGGTAATTTTTGAAAGAGGGGGAATGTTAAAAATTATTTTAAAAGTTTGATTACAGAACAACTTTGAAATCCCCGACAACGGCGCCAAAAACTTTGATGTGTTTCAAAAGCTTTAAATTTATAAGACTGAAATTACCATTTATGAGATGGAAACGCACGGGTAAAAGTATAACCCACGTATGTAGTATAACACTTCATGTAAGACCAGGTCGTCCATAGGGATTTGCGTAGTGTTCGAATAATCAGATGAAAAATAAACTTTAACAAATTTAAAATAAACTGAACTAAATTTAATAATGAGAAAGATGACTACTCAGATAATTTCATATAACTCATAAGCAATGGTGATTGTTACGATCTCAAACTTAGGACTTTAATTTATAAAAGGGTTTTCTCGTCAGAAAATGTTTTCACAAAATAACTTGTTCAAATTAAGACTTATATTTAGTTAACTCGATCAAATGTGTCACTCAAATAATCCAGTTACTATTATATCAAATCTATTTTTTTATCAAATAACATAAGTGGATTTCTCGTCACAAACGATAAAGACCGTAGACAAATCTTTAAAACTATATAGTTCACAACGGGTCTTTCGACCTATACCGGTGTGAGTATATAATCAAAGTTGATAATCAAAGTTGATAAGATTGGGCATGATAGGATTTTAACGTAAGCTTAAGATTAACAAGATCGTAATTATACCAAATGCTTATTCATTATATCATTTTTACCGAGTAGTCATGAGAGATTTAACCTCTCATGGCTATGAAGCTCATAAAAAATTAAGTAGATAACCAAGAAACATACTATATCCGGGTAAGAATATGGATCAAACTCTACCCGATACAAGTATAGAATCTTAGTACAACCTTTATTTCTTCTAAATTCTATGATGTTCTTATTCGTTCTTCGTGGTTCGATCTTCAATCTTCACGATGTTTTGAAGATAGATTTGTTTGTGTGATAGATGAGAGGATTGAGAGATGGATTTTATGAAGAGATGATTGAAATGAGCCAAAATTCGTCCTCTATTTATAGGCTGAAAATGGGTCAAAGTACAGCGCACAAAGTATTTTGTGCGGCGTACTTGGGGTGTTAATACGGGTTACATTTAATTCAATTTATTCTTCTTCTTAACTTTGACAGGAAGTGCGGAGCATAAAGAAGTTTGCACGGCGTACTTGGTGAATAAATCAGATCTTCATTTAATAGTCTTTAATTCCTGAACTTGATAAGAAGTGTGGTGCACAAAATATTTGTGCGGCGTACTTGAGGTCTTTTTTAGCTTTGGTCCTTTCTTTTCTTCTATCTTGCTTTCTAATAACTATAAACACTTGAAATTTGTTCTTTTTGAGCTCGGGATGACTTCAGGTGAACCTGCACATAATTCATGCTATTAATTATCGATAATTCACATGAAATGATAAAATATATATAAATAACGTCGCCAAAAACATGTATAATTAAGGCGTTATCACCTTCAGTCTCTTAGTAGATTTAAACATAAAATCCCTAAGTATAATCTAGCTAAAGACAAGTTCAGCTTTGTCTCGCTGAAGACAATTCAGCTTCAGTTCTTCAGGTACTTAGAGGATCAAGTAGTATCTTCACTTCAGTTTATGTAGCGGTTCAGAAACTGAAGAGGACCTTAGCAAGAGCTTCAGTTCAGCTTGGTTAGCAATTCCAAGCTGAACGATGTCGATCTCCTCTTAGAAGAAATGTTTCTCTTCTAGAATGATTACAAGGCGGGAAAAAATTGTTTTATATCAAAAGGAATAAAGCAAATCTCCTTGAGAAAGATACTTCTAAAGTTGGTATAGAAGTACAACTACTTTTCCTAAAGGACTGTATCAGTGTACCCTTAGGCATGCGTGCATTAAATGGTATCTCAACCATCCATCTAATGCATGACATGTGTACTAAGGTATCCCTTGTAAACCTTAATTTCCTTCTATAAAAGGAATACGATGTAAGGAGTAAAAGTTATCTCTTTCAATTGATGTGAAACACATTGAAGAGCATTTACTCCCAAACAAACTGAAAGAACTACTGGAGTTGAAGCTCAAGTGTTAGTTAATAGTTTGTTCTTAAACTTGTAACTTTGGTTCGAGTTTAAGTTAGAGGAGATCACACCCCAATTGTCATTCAACCACTTTGTTATTCCGCAAGCAAAGTGTGTCATAGATTCTTTATTTTATTCTAATAAGAACCTATACATTGAAAAGTACTTATGTGTGTTTAAAACTTGTTCGTTATATTATTTACATATATTTGTTTAAAACTCACTTTGTTGCTATAAAATGTGATTAGTTTAACTTGATAAACCTTATATCACATTCAAGGGGACCAACAAGTGGTATTAGAGCAATTTAATTTGTAAAACCTTTTCAAAAGTTTTTATATAACTGCTCAAAAGATTTTTAAAATCAAAAGTACCACAAACTCTTGAATATAGGGGTGGCTATTTAAATGCTGCTCCTATGCTAGAGGTGGAAAATTTCACCAATTGGAAGAAGAGATTCATGTGTCACATAGTTGGTATTGAACCTCAGTTCAAAAACATTCTTCTCAATGGTCCATATGTCCTTATAACAGCTGGTCAAAGGAAACCTGAAGGACAATGGACATGAGATGAGAGAAAGGCTGCTAACTTAGATCAGCGACTCAAAAGTCTCATCCTACCTGTCCTTCTAGATGACCAAATAAACTCTGTCATCAACTGTGAGACAACTAAATCTACCTCGGAAAACCTGATACTATATCATAAAGGCCCCTTTGATGTGAAAGAAAGTAGGGTCATGAACTTGAAGCTGTGTTATAATACCTTTAAATTTAAAAAAGGTGAAAATCTAACACAAACTTCCACCACATACAAAGATTTGATGAATGAACTAGTAAATGATAGCATTAACCTTTCAAAGCATGAGATTAATATTGGCTTCATAAATGCGTTACCAAAGAAGTGGCTCAGTTTCTGCCAAAGTCTCAGAAGCACTAACCATGTGAAAGATTCTGAGCTTGCTTCTCTATTTGGTAAACTTAAATATAAAGAAAATCTCATAGACAGTATCTATGAAACTGAAAAGAAAAAATCTCTTACCACTGCAACCCCCTTGTCAACTTCCTTCTTCTCAACCTCTATTGTCCAGGACTTTCAAGATAGTCCTGACGATGAAGAGGATACAAGAAGCGGTCAAGAATACTTGAATGACCTTGAAGAGGAATATCAAGAAAGAGCTCTTTTGGCCAAGTCTAAAAGGTTCTTCAAAAAGGGGTCTCAAAGGTTTAGTGGTGCAAGGGAAATTGATGAGACTATATGCCACAAATGTGGAAAGAAAGGTTACTTTGCCAGAGATTGTTTTTCTAAGACTTCAGTTCCCTCATACTCATCACCGTTTCAAAACAACACTGAACCAAAATTCTTCAGTTTCTCTTAACAGAAACCTGAACTAAGGCCAACCAAAGACTTTAAAGCCAAATATAACAAAGTCAAGGCTAAGTTGGCCCTCCTCAGTTCTAGTGCTTCATCATCCAAATCAGCAATGGTAAAAAATAAAGGTCTTGTTGCTGAAGCTTATGAATGGGATGAAGAAGACGTGTCATCAGATGATAATGAAATGGCTGAAGTGAAGGTTCTCATGACACTTGCTGATGATGAAAATATTGTTGTTGGCAAAGAAAGTGCCAGAAATGGTGAATGGGTAAAGATCTCCATGAGAAAGGTGCACACTCTTCTTGAAATGGAAGATAATGATGAAAGGAAAACTTTTATTGATTATTTGTGCATTGATCTAAATTATGTTGAAGAACAAAGAAATAATCTTATGTTGAAACATAGATGTCTTGCTCAAGAGCTGAATACATGCAAAGAACAGTTGTTAGTATTAAAACAAGAAAAACTTGATTTTTAGACAATGCAGCATGTAAACACCAAAATTCTCAAAGAGAATCAAAACTTAAGAAAATAACTAAAAGAGCTAACAGAAATCACTGTAACATGGATCAACAGTTCTAACAAAGTAAATCAGTATATCAGTGAACAAATTTCCACTTAAAAGAAAAGAATTTTAGGAGTTAATCAACTCACTAAAGATCCCTCCAGTTTTGGGCAAAAAGACTTGGTTTTTGGAAAATCTTCAGCCGATGACACAAAAGTGTCTATTTGAGGTGTTGAAAGACCTTTGTTATCTGAAACTGAAGGATTTAATTTGCCTAATCCTGACAATGGTATAATCCTCTAGCTGAGTCACAAATGAAAGTAGCTGATCCTTCAGTTACTGTCACTGACTCTTCAGCGATTGATTATGATTTAGCTGATGAATCTTCAGTTTGTAGCACCCCTCTTCCTCCACTAGAGAAGTTGGCTAGTGTTGAACATGTATATGGATCAAAGACTATCAAGTCAATCTTGAAGTCAAATTCAACATTCAAAACTGAAACATTAAAAGGTATCATCATAAATGAACCAACCTTAGCTTCTGCTAATGGTAACAAAAGTCTTTCAGCTTCCAAAGGGAACTCAGCTCCTGCTGATAAATTGAAGAATGTGAAAACTAAAGATGACATTCCTTTATGTATTGTAATGAAAGAACTAAATGATCTCAAATTACAAATCAACAGAAATCAGTCATCTTACTCCAAAAGTAACAAACCTCAACAGGTTTCCAAAAACACACTCTAAACAAAATACAAAACACAATTCAAAAAGAGTTGTGAACTTTGTGGGATGAACAATCGTCTCTCAGAAAACTGCTACAATGTAGTATTTGGTAAAAAACGTGAGAGAATTGATCACAAAACTTATGATCATGCTGAATACATGAGCTCAATGAACATGTCTCAGTATCTAAAAAGTCAAGGTGGATCTTATTCAAGATCTCAAACCTCAAGACCTCTGAAACCCTTTCCACCATGAAAACATTATGGGTTTAATGATCATCAATCTGATGATTGTGTTAACTATCCCACATGTGAAATATGTGGCAGTTATGATCATGATACAAAGGGTCACAATAGAATCATTTCTCTCAGAAGATGAATAAAAACTAGAAATTTGCAATAATTATATAAAATGGGTTAAATACATGGGATAAATGATGCTATAAAATAGACGTTATTTGATGTCATCAGTGGTTCAGAAGAGGTGAAGCTCTTCAAGCTAAGAAAGCGGAATCATCAAATGTTAATAGATCTAAAACTCCTACTAAGAGGTGGGTTTCAAAGCAAAACTAACCATTTAACTTATTTGTGTAGTGTGACATCAGGAAGCTCATCTGGTACCTGGACAGTAGATGCTCAAGGCATATGACGGGTGTCAAAAGTTACCTGCAAAAATATGTGGAACAACAAGGACCTAAGGTGGTATTTGGAGACGACTTTACATACACCACCGAAGGATATGGTTCTATAAAATGTAATGGTATAGTATTCACAAAAATAGCATTTGTAAATGGG
>BQNB010004435.1:2819-107804 GCA_026074375.1 Tanacetum coccineum | reverse complement strand
CTTAACATATTTAGTCCCTGCACTTTATAATAGTGCTTACAAGTAGAACATTTCTTTATTTCTAACAAACCCCTCCTCTAACAGAACGACGAAGAGAAGAGGTAACCGAGAATTGCAGTTTATCAGCCACCGTAGAATCTTTATTAATCTCCAAAGCATAAATTCGTGGAAACATAACACGAAGTTGAGTTTCAAACTCTCGGAAGCATCATTGACGTGTACGCCCATATACACGAGAAGTTCTTGTCATAAGCAACAATCTTGAAAAGTTATGAAAGACATTGAAGAACTTTGAAAGATTTTGCTGAGACTATGAAGTATCATTGACGTTCAGTAGCTTCAAATATCCCGTGAGAGTTGCTGATCACATCTCAACCTTATACTCTCTGGCTAACTTACCAACCTCGTATTCTGTCGGCTATTGCTGTGACCACTTGGTGAAGTAAACCCGATATACCAAACTTGAAAATGAAGTAGAATCCCCCAAATTTGTTACTTAAGCTTGCACTATTGTTGATTGAAGAACGGTGCAGAAGAAAGCCTCTAAGTACCCTATACACTCAACTAAGAGCCAAAATAAGTACAACACCTCTTGAGACTATCCACATCGGCATCTGCGTGTGACACTGAGCACTACAATGTAACTCCTTAAAGTGATAGCTATAACCCGTGAGTACTACAATGTAACTCCTTACATCGGGTATAACTAGATAATCCAAGTCTTAATCATAACTGTATACGTTCAAGCAAGTCATCAATCGATAGATTGGGTTTGAAGAAAAGGGGTAGAAAATAGAAGGAAGTCTCGATGATGAAATAAGTAGACGCCTCCGTGAAACCCACTTCAAACTCAAATAAGGGATACCAAATCAACTTCGTGATCACTTGACATTAGAATCCGAATCCTTAGCCGTTTGACGTTTTAGTGAATCTTATTCGGATCGTTTTTAGTGTAATGTATCATGTTTGTTGTGTTGTTGTTCGTTAATGTCGTTAAACTAGGACAAATGTTATTTTGAATGACCTTAACGGATCAACATTGTCTAGTCAAACTTGACGTGATAGCATTTTTGTCCCGGTTTAATCCAAAAATTACTAGCACCACAACTATGTAAAATTTCGGACTAACAATTAATTCCAGCCCACAATAATAAAAAATTCGGCCTACTGTTTAATACACAGCCCAAGTCCATCAACACCGGCCCATTTCTGATATAACAATATCCAGTCCATAAATCAATATTAGAACCCGGTCCATCACATCCCTTGTACTCAGTCAATCAGTAACAAAAAAACTGAGGGATATAAAATGATTGCTATCCCTAATTTCACTCATATAAATCCCTAACCCTAATCTTATTTCAATCGCCACCCACTCATCATTTTCTGTAAACACCATACGCAGCCAACAAAAGATGAAGATTAATCAAATCATCAATCTTCATTGAAACAAACCACTCATCTAACTTCACTTTAAATATCCTTGAATCACAAAAACCCATTAACATAGGCTGAGACACAAAGCTTCAAGATCAAAAATGGTCTCGGGTAGGTTTGAATGATTTTCATTTTGTGTTTAGTTAAATCGAATCATAAGATGAACAAAGCATACTTGTTTATGTTCAATCTTATATTTTTAAAAATTAAAGATGGGATTTGATTTCCTTCACTTAAGATCTGTGATGAGATAAAGTTTCGTGTGATAGATCTTTAAGGTCATCAATTTGCTATGCTTCACGAAAACATTCTGAGATCAATTTTATTTGTTACTTGTTTTCGAGTATTGTGAGATGGAGGAGAGGGAGTGGATGTTGTGGATATGTTGTGACAAAGAGATTTAGGGTAGTTTGTGGATTTGGATTTATTTGTTGGATGATGAGGCTGTGTGGTTTGTTGATGTTTGTGGTTTGGTTGAGTCAATTTAATTTGAGTCTGTCCCCATCTTCTTCTACATTTCAGTCTTTGGTTTGTTTGAGACGCTGACTCAGTTGAGTTTTGACCGAGTCAACTCGGTAATAGCCGAGTTGACTCGGTTTGTATTCTTTGTAGCAAAACGCAACCAACCACAATACAAAACGCAACAATCTCAAGGCAAAACTCAAGATTTCAAAAAAAATTGGCAGCATGACGTTTATATTTTTCTTGCAAAAGGTCTTCAATCTTGGGACAAAATGCAACATCAAAATGCAACATCAAAACGCAATCTGTACTTTTCCTCAAAAACAGGATCTGAGTTTTGTCTTTTTGGTCAAAACGCAACCAAGAACAATAGTTTACCCAGATTTGATGCTTCAATACATTTGACTTTTAAGCACACAAAAAAACAGCAGATACATATGATAAAACAAGAAATGAGACTAATCTTATGACAACCATAGTATAAACATTTTCATGATTTTTTTCACAAGGAAAAAAATCACGAAAAGAAAGAAAAAAGAAAGGAAGAAAAAAAATGAGTGAATAGAAAATGAACAGTGACTGATATGAACAGTACCCGTGACATGAACAGTACCCGAGACATGAACAACAAACACATGATACAATACACCCCTGCAGCTCTGGTACCACTTGTTACCCATAAAGATTCACATAACAAGAGACATGATCCGAAGGTCGGGGAGGATTGAACAAATGTTTAGCCATATTATTTAGTGAGAGAAAGGAAAGATGTGTGTATTCTAGAGAGAGAAGCACACACACCTTATTACAAGTAAAATGAATCCTCACCCCTCTATGGAAGTATGGAGGGGATATATATAGCCCGGGACACAATCTACTTACTACACTTGACATTTTTAGTCCCTGTGTGTCTGGCTAATATAAACTGATGTAATTCCATATTAGCCGACATATTTTAGGCTAACAGAAACAATTAAATTACTGAAAATTAAACAATTAAGTTTTAAAACTGATAACGTCCAGACATGCATACGATGTATCCAATGGGGTTCGATACGCCGTATGTAATGTCTGGGACGACAAACTCGTGCAGAAAATTAAAATTCAAATAATTAAATGCGACAAACAACTAAAATGACCGGGTTGTCTCCCGGGAAGCACTTTTGTTTTAGATGGTCTTTAAGTTCGACCTTTTTCCTTCTTATCTTGTCCGTGTTAAGCAAATGGTTTTGGGATTTCAAACCTGTAATCAATCAATGAGTCGTGTTGCTGAACTTACTGCCAGTCTTGATTCTATCACACATAAGTAAACCGATCATCATATAATATACATCAAAAAGAAATCGGTAATAAAAGTATTGATAGCGTAATATACAGTACAGATCAACAAAAGATAATAACATAGAGAGATCAGGGGTCGGGCTGAGCATCAGTATGAGGGGCTACGGAGGTGCTAGCATCGCCCGTCCTGGGCCTGACACGCCTCCGGAAGGACAATCCTGAGCTACCTACAAGGGTGCTGTCAAATGGCTGATAAGTCTGGCCACTAGCGTCCATGAGTTGTGTCATGCAGGAGATCAACCAGGTGGAGACTCTAGACTGCTCGATGTTAAAGCTCGCGACATCTCCTCACAGGCCTACAATATCACGCCATAAGTCGTGCACCTCCTCCTCGAGCCTCTCGATCCTCTGTGACCTAGTATGTGGTTGTGGGGCAGGTGGAGGTAGATGTTCATGTCTTGGTGCTTGCGCTGGTGCTGGAATCTCTGGAGCAACCTCCTCCGCTGCCTGATCAGCCTCATCGGCCTCTGGGGCACCAGCAGCAGCAGCCTGCTGCCTCTCTGGTCCCTGGGCTACCCAAGCCTATGTGTCGCCATACCTCATGCAGATGTGGAGCCTCCCGACCTCATGTAAATCAATCAATGGGAGCTCTCGGGTGACTACCTGTAACCCTCTCAATCCATCGTCACTAACCAGCCTAAAATGCATAGCCAGACGCCCAATAAAGTGCCCCTTGACAGTCTAACCCCGCTCTTCCTCCTCTCCGCATGTCTAAACAAATACTGCGCTAATAGATGTGGGACGTTAATAGTCCTACAGTCCATGCTGCGAAGGTAGAAGAGATCAATATCGGCCACCTTCTCAGGTGCCTGCCCCCTACCAGAAATACTATAAGCAATCATCCTATGGCATAGCCTCCTCACAGGGTCTCGAATAAGAACATAAGAAAGGGCGGGTCCTAAGAAGTCTCTGTCAGACTAGATCTCCAGCCAATAATCCCTAAGACCCCCCTTGTCGGGGATCGATCTATCACTCCTAGCCCAGTAGGCTCCAAACCCAGCCTCTACCATCTCCAGCTCCATGTGTAACCTTAATGCCAAGATAAACTGCCTCCAAGTCAGCGTCCTCTTAACTCCTCCTAACTAGAAACAAAAGGTATCAGTGGTGTCTAAATCCATAACAGTATCACTCATCCTACAAGTCCTCAGGAACTCCAGAATAAACTCTCAAACTAAGGGCCCTTGGATCCCAAACAACCGCCTACAAGCATGACTCACAAATACCTACTGTCCCTCGCCAGAATATACCATCCTCAACCTCACTGCCAGATCCTGCCTCATCTCGACTGTCAAACCCTCAAAATCTAGCACATGTACCTGGTTAACCGGTCTGCTCCATATAGTCTCGAGCCTCTGCTCGTAACTGTGCCTAATCCCCTCAGTATACTCCTCTATCTGATATCTAAGCCATGGGTGCCTCTGATTAGCAGCTAGTAGTGGTGTCATATCGTGTGATTAGGACGCAAGAAATGTGTAACAACACGAGAGATTTTTAGAATCAAAGTGCGGGGTAATTTTTTTTTTATTGCGAGTAAAAAGTTTGCGTAAAATGATCCAGTGTATCTAGCTAGGTTTTTATACCCACACTCGATATGCCATATAGGGATTTGTCTGATACGGCGTATCAGACATTAAACTGATACAGCGTATAGATGTAGCTATACGCCGTATGGAGACCAATTTTTAAAGTTTAAAAGAGAACGTACCTTGGCGTCCGCAACGCTTGTATGAGAACCATCCTTGTAATACCGCTTAGGGTCAAACGGAATGCCATACGGCACATATAGATTTATAATAAGAAAGAATATCATTCTGTTTACGTAATAATTCCAGATCATGATATTTAAGTTAATGACAAAACTTCCTGTTTCAAAAGTTTTAATGATTTTATCATGACTTGTTTTAGAAAACCCATTTTCCCCATCGCGTAATTTCATTAACCTCTGAAGACTGTATTATACCGATATCATTATCATCATCATCTTTTTCTGATTTTAAATCATCGGGATGAATATCGTTGAATAGATCATTAAAACGCGAAACAATTTCTTTATCATATTCAAACAATGATGTTTCATCAATTAAATTAATTTCATCGATACATTCAGAATTTATAAGAGGTCTAATTCCAAAATCTGATTTAGACGTTAAGCCATCGTTATAAACAATGGCTAGAAATTCATTTTCCAGATCTTTAAATTAGTCTAAATCATCAAAATAATCAACCGTAGGGTTGGGAGACAAAGGTTTATCATTTCCTGAATTTGTTTTTTTTAATCATTGATAGAAATTATTTTATACGAAAATGAATTCTCATCAAAAAATACCGTGTAATCTTCATCATCGGATTCGTCTAATGAAATTCTGAAATCTAGCTCATTTTTGTTAGGAGGACATACCGTGGGTTCAGACTGAATTGCTGTTAATGTATTGTCAAATACTATGGCCGGGAATTCAGTTTCGAAGTCAATGGGATGGTCGTCCTCATCTTCATAGTTTTTAACTTTCCCGAATGTAGCAGTCATTGGAACGTCTTTGCGACATGTCTGGAGGGGCTTTTTTTTTTTTTCTTTCTTCCAGGTCTGATGATTCCTCCATGGTGATATTTGGGTCGTCCATTTTTCCTATAAATAAATCTTGCAATAGAGAATAAAGGTTAAAATGGACTAATACGCCGTATTTTAATGATTGAATACGTCGTTATGGGCCAATGCAGGTATTTAAAACACAAAGCAATAATACAAACAGTAATTTAAATAATTGATTACCCACTAAACTAAATTAGTTAATTAATGGTTAGAATACGATAGAATAAGGTCTTAAATATTCACTCCTCGTACATCCGGTGCCAAAAACCTGATGTGCTGTCGTGTTAGGTCAATTTTTTAAATTAACAAGTTTTACATTTATATTTAGCGCAACCTAAAACAACACTTTATGAGCAGTGTAACCGGTCAAGATGGAGATTGTGGTTGTAGGGTGTCAAACACTAGAGTGGAAATTTAATCCTATATTTCTATCAGAATTTTTCAATTAGTCTATTTACTTGTTTAAACCTATGCTACTGTACATTGTCTAATGAAATGAGGGGATTCTAGTTGACGAAATGGCACAGGTTTGGTGGAAACAAATACCAATTTAATAACATAAACACAAAAGATAAAGATTAGAGATAGAAAAGCGGTACAAGCCAATGATAGAAACTGTATTAGTCATATTAAATCCGGTTCAATGCTGGTTTGTTTGTTTTTAGTGCAATGATTTATTATCTTAAAGGGCATATCGTTCTTAAGACTTAGGCGGGACATCATCTAAGATCCTAATACAATTAATCCTGTCACATAAATGCATCCGCATATAAGCATCTTTAGTTTAATTATAATCTATCTTAGAGAATAAAGCGTGGTGATCTGTTAAAACTCTAGCCCAATGAAACTTTACCCACTTTTGTTTTGAGGTGTTTTATATACTGGTAGTCCACTATTCAATCTTTATAGTTAATTAAGAGGCATGATTGACTGAAAACTTAAATGGGTTACCTACCTGGTTAACTAAGCCTTCATAATCAAAAGACAAAGACATAATCAGTTATCTGTGATCCTATTGGTCCAGTAATATAAGACACAATTGTAGAGTTATCCCGGTATCTAGATACATGGTCCGTAAACCACTTAGCCCAAGTTGAATGATATGGTCGCATATTCAAACACACACACAAGTATGAGGTGATAAAATATTAAAACAATCAAGGCGTAAATTAAGAAACCGATTTTAAAACAAACCAAAATATTGAACTTTCATTAAGATGGCTAATACCGGGGTATAGCCCCACTACCCTTTGTAATTATGCAAGGTAATCAAACAATTGAAACTCGACGATTAACAGTAGTAAAAAATTACAATGATGTCTTCTATGGAGTCGTTGATTAATGCTTGCCTTTATGCTTGATCTTTCTTCTTAAAATTTTGTCTCTGATGAGTATGGTATATAGAATAAGATATTGCACACTTGAAACTAGTTTTTGAGTTTTGCTATTATAGTTGCTGAAAAATATTTCAATATACCGTATCTAGGATAGGTCGATACGGCGTATTAGGCCGGATTCTTAGAGTGTGCGCTACGTTTAAATAAATTCTTTGATTTCATTCCCAATTTACTTGATTTACTATATACATTTCGAATAGTTTCTTCATGGATTACCGCGTATATAGATAGCATGGATTACGCCATATTAGGAATTAGTCAAACGCGTTTTCTTGTGAGTCTTGGCACTGATTTCGCCGTATCTCTTTAGCTTGGTTACGGCGTAATGGTGAATTTTTCAAAAAAACTTCAGATGTTCTTCGTTTTAGCTCTAATTTATGTCTACAATTTTACGCATCAAAGCATAAGACTAGGATAATGTCTACAAACTTTGATACACATATCTTTAGTGGAATCAGTCATATGTGATTAGCACCAGAATCTCTGATCTACCAAGGTCCACATTAAATCTTTTGACTTAGACTTAGCATAAATTTTTATTTCAAATATTCAGATTAAGAAGACATTATTGTTATAAAATTTCGGCAACTTAACGGAGATATTATTGTGGGGAAAATTTTGACTTGTTATCCAGCAGGGACGGATGGATTCTCATTGATAAGACTAAGAAGTTTCATCATCTGTTCATGGTATCTAAATGAAGAAGAGAGAAAACAGATGTACTAGGACAAGTTGATTAATTCATAATTAGCATTAAACCTCTTATTATTATTCTAGACTATTAGACAAATTTAGATTTCTTTTAAAAACACGCAGGTACCTAATGATCTCATAACACATTTTCATGTTGACCAATAAGCCCACAAATTAGTCGGTTTAAGATTAGGATTAGGTCATCTACTAACACTTTTATTGTTATTATTAGTATTGACCTTCCTATTAAAATTGTTTATGTTATTATTGGTCTTAGCAACAAAAGCATCAGGTTGAGACTTATTAGTACCAGACCACCAGGATGAAGACCCTTGTTGGATTCTTCCCTGGAAACAACATAGAAAGCATCCTTCACATTAGATAAAGGATCTTTTGCCAAAATAGTACTCTTGATTTGTTGATACACATCATTAAGACCCATTAAGAACCGCATTAATATAATAAGTAGAGTGTGCTTAACACTCCCAAACTTAGCATCACAAGTACAAGCAGTTCTTCCTTCACAAACACAGGTAAGTAAAATGGTCAAGATATCAAATTCTCTCCCCAAAGAGTTAAGCTTATGATAATAGTCATAAACGGACAAGTCTCCATGCTTCATATTATTAATTTTATGCATTAAACAACAGACCCATCCATTTTATCATAAGTTTCTTTTAGTTCAGCCTAAACTTCAAAAGTAATTTTAGCTTATACTTGACCAACATACAATTCTTGAGATAAAGACCTAAGAATCTAACCTAAAACAATAGCATTGCGTCTTTCCCATTGCTGAGAAAGAACAACACTAGACTCTTGTTTAACACAAGTACCATCAATAAAACCAATCTTATTTTTTCCTTTTAAAGCAATTTTCATGGCAGTTTCCCACATTTTATAGTTCTCAGCACCAATAAGTTTCACATTAACAATAGCAAGACCATTATTATCATTAGACTGCATATATAAAGGATTACCAGCATCAAGATTACTAATGAATTCAACAGACCCATAACTATCACCAACATCCATAATAACAAATAAATCAAGCAAACCAGACAAAACACATATAAGACAGATAAAAACCAAAATAACCCGACAATAAAATCAAACACTTAATCAATCAGAAGTTTACAGGCTTCCTTTCCACTCAAAGTGGTAGGTTAAGGGCAGATAATTGACTAAGTTAAACAAGAAAGCAAATCTAAAATGGATAAAAAAATAAAAAATAAAACTAAAACTTAAAGAACAAAAGTGAGAGAGGTGTTACAGAGCACGCAACAGCAACCAAACCAGCAACGAAAGATACTACTCCCCCCTTCTTGATTCACTTAGTCAAGAAGAGAATGAATACCTAAGAATGAACCAAAGAATCACCAGAGATCAGAAACTCCCAAATAAGAAAAATTAGGGTTTTAAGAGAAAACCCTAATTTATCAAACCAAGTGATTAATGAGCAATTAACCCTAAGAATACCAAAATTGAACCACCATAATCAAACCAAACCTCAAGAAACACAAACCCTTAAAAATCATAAACCCTATCAAAATCAAGAACAACAATCAAGGTGACTACTGCTATGATACCATGTAAAAACTATGGAAATCAACCATAAACACCTCTAATTATCACCCAACCAACCACCCCTTGGTGATATTATTATTGAATCAAATCTAAAGACGAGGAGTCCATAAAAAGTATGCTCACCAACAATTATAAAGAAATATGTGTTGTCCTATAACAAGTGCAACACTAAACAATACAAGATCAGATTACAATGAAATTCTCACTACAACACTCATAAACACTCTCAATATACCAGACTTAAGATCAAGGAGATCTTGAATACAAACTAAACAAGATAGAGAGATTGATATGATTTGAGAGTGAAAGAGAGACAAAGTTATAACGGTGAAGAAGTAAACCCTAGAACTAAAATGCATCTTGTTCTATGATCCCTAAAAGTTATAAAAATAACGAAAGTCAAACGTTCTAGTTAGTTGCTTAATATGAAAAGTACAAAAAAATGAGAAAAATGAAAAGAACAAAAATATGTGTAGGAATAAGTGAATACATTTAAAAATGGTAAAAACGGGGCTTTTCTAAACTATTGATTCTTTAATTCCCCTTGACGAACACTTAGCTACTTTTCGAGGTTATTAGTCGAGGGGGATTAAGAGTCTTAGTTTTCTAAGTGCTTACTTATAGCATTGCGTGAGGACACGCAATAGTTTAGTATGGGGGATTTTGGTATGTGCTTAAATACACATACCTTTGACCTTTAAAACCGGACTTAAATGACCAAAAACGTACCAAAAATACATTGTATTTGTATGTTTTCACTTATCTTGTGCAGGAAATGGATATCCGAGAAAAGGACGAAAAATCAAGCAAAAACAAACAAAACCGAGCACGGAATGGAAAAGCGTGAAAAAGACAAAGTCAAATAAAAGCCAAAGTCCAAAAAGTCAAAGTCAACCAAGTCAAAGTCAAAGTCAATCCCGAAAAGTCAAAGGTCAAGCCGAAGCCGTAACCGAAGAAATGTTAAATGGGCCCACCCGTACCCATCTAATGGGTCGGGTCAGCCCATTTAGACATTATATGAAGACCAAAATAAATAAAAAGGCCAAATTCCCTTTAAAAGTCAAAAGGCCCAAACTACCTAAATAGGCCCAATCCCAGTTAGCCCTATAACCCTTTTAGCCTAACTGTCGTTAGTCCAAAAGGACTAACTTTGCAACAATACCATACACTTTGGAGGGCCATTTCTGCCTAACCCCTAAAGTATTACACCACAAGGACTGCCATTGCAATACCATGATACAAAATCAAGGGCTTAATTTGCCAATTATCCAAACTTGTACCCTGTTAACCCTTAAACCATTTTTCCTGCCAACTACAAACCCCACCACTATTTAACCATCCCTGTCCCTTTCCCCCACCTTGTTTACTGTTCACCCCCCTCCAAACCTGTCACTTTCCTCACCCCTACTTCACATGGATTGATGCCACATTGGCAATCCCCTTTGTTTTCATTGGACAGGGCAAATCAAAGGTTAAGATCTATGACCTTGGGCTCCAAGATGAATGGATGGACAGGATGTCTTTATGGCTTTTACCTTACACAAGAAACACAAGTCCCGAGCTCACTTAGTAAAGAAGCACAAGAAGACCAAGTATTAAGACCCTTAGCATTTTAGGACTCTTGTAGCTCATTTTTCTTTTGTCGAATTTTTTTGTTAAGTCCATTTACTTGTATTAACAAAATTTTATACCATTTTAATATTGCAATTTAAATTACTTGTCATTTAATTTTTCTGTCATTTAAATACTGTCTTTGTAATCCTTTTTTTAAGTTAATGCAATTTTAGGTGTTTTCCGTTAAATACTTGTCATTTACATATCTTATTTTTAAATACTGTTTGCTAAGCTCTTATACAAGCTTTTAAGTCATTAAAAGCTTTTATAAAAGTCTGTTTTCATTTCTGTCTAAAAAATCAAGAAATCACAAAAATTGTCAAAAGCAATGGAGCAAGGTTTATTATGGATGGCCTTGGGTTAGAGCTTCTTGGGAAGCATATAGATTTGTATAAGCTGGTTTGAAAGCTTATTTCATTGCCAAAAGCTTTGGACTCTTGTAAGCTCACTTTTTCAAATTTTGGCATTTTACTGCTCATGTGCTTATTTGTTGCTTATTTCTGCTTTTTCTTGCTTATTTTATGTTCTTCATGTTTAGTTTTCTTTGATTTATGCTTATATGTCATTTATTTGAGTTTTTACCTTAATCTGTCTTATATTGCCTTTGAATCTGCTTATTTTAATTTGCTTAATTTTAGTGCTTATTAATGTGTTTTTATTGTTCCTTATTTGCTTAATATAGTTTGTTGATATTCTGTTTTTCAAAACTTTGCTTAAATCTTTCTAAATCAGTTTTTAAAAAAGGACTTTTGCCACTAAAGGGGGTGTTTGGGTCAAGAAGCCAAACGGGTCAAATTTGTTTAAAAAACCAATTGGGTCAATTGATCAACTTGTACAAACCCTTTTTGAGCTGTTTTCATATTGTTTTCAAGGTTTCCAAGTCCTTAAGCTTGTTTTGAAGTATTTTCTATAAGTCACTTTGAAAATGTGGTGACAAGACAGTTTCAAAGTGCTTATTTGATTAAGACATGAAAACTACCTTCTAAGGGTAGTTTTAGTGTTGTTTTAAAGTTCTTCTTAGTGTCAATATGCAGTAGTTTGAGTTCCTTTTAGTTTACTTTTGTTCAAATTAAAAACTGTCAAGAATTTTCCTAGTTAAAAAGCCACTTTTCAAATTAACTTCTAGGTTAGTTAACATTGTTTTTAAAGTCTGAATTCAAGAACATAAGCTCAATAGGTGTTAAACTCCATCTGTTTTAACTTTTTTTTTCAACTTATTTTTCTAGCTTATTTTGTGCATGCAAAAGCCCATTGGTTTTTCAAAGAAAACCAAAAGAACCAAGCTTGTTGTCTGACCTGCACTTTTCATAAGCCCTTTTAGTGGCTTATTTGTTTTCAAACTTTGTTTTCTTTACTGATTTTAAAAGCTCTTTGGTCAAGCTTTAAGCTAGTATACCCCACTAGCCCATAAGGATCCTTCTTGGTACTTAAAATTAAGCCTAAAAAGTATCCTTAGGCTGTCTTTTATGCAGTGTTTGCCCTATTTTCTTATTTGATTTTTCTTTCTTATTCTGCTTATTTTCCTGGCTTAATTGTATTTACTTGCTTATTAGGTATAGAGTAGGACTTGTCTTAGCTTATTTTTCATTTCCATAGCTTATTTGTCCTTTTAGCTTAGAATATTAAGTTTTAAAAGCTTGTAAGTGTATCTGTCACTTAAGCTCAGTTTTAGCTTATCATCTTTGCTTATTTTAGTCATTAGTGCTTATTAGGGTTAGGACTTTAGATGTTTAGCTTATTTTCTTCTTTGGTTGCTTATTTGAGCTTAAAAGCCTTAACAGTTTAGCTTATATATGTCTTAGTGTAAAAAAGCCCTTTCTGTCACTTTTTCAGCTTATTTTTAAGTTTTGTAAAAACTCACTTTTTTAAAGTTGTTTATTTTCACTAGTTTTATAAGTTTGCAAAAAGAAAACTTTCAAAAAGTAAAAACGGGGAAATTGGGAAGTTGAGGGTGAGCAAGACTCGAACCCTCAACCTCAACCAACCTCTACCCGTTTTAACACCACACACACAAACCACTCCTGCCCTTGGGTCTTTTCTGTCATAGTTTGCACACATAATTCTTTTACCCTCTTTTTAGCCCATTTAGCTTATAAGCCTTTTCGGCTTTTTCCCAGCTTATTCAAATAAGCTGGCAACACCATTTTATTTTTCATAGATTCTACTCATTCCAAAGTACTTTTCTGTATTTTTTCAGATTTTTTTCGTTGAGTTTAGTATTTTTAATCATTTTTTCTTATTAAAACAGTTTTTAATTCATAAAAAATTATTAAAAAGTCAAAAAAATATAATTCTTTTTTTGAAAATTTTCTTTTATCATTTAGGACTTAGGAAAAATAGATTTGTATCCGTAGGGTTAAAATTTCTCATTTTGGTTTTTTAAAGAACGGGTTTTCAATCCCATTCTCGTTTTTAGGTTTAAATCCGTTCTAGCTTTCGTTTTTAGGTTTTCTTTCATCGTTTTTGCATTTTAATCGTAGAATTAGTAATCCAATCCAAAAATCTTTATCCATTCAATTCACGCGATCACAAACGTAATCTGATTTTCAATTCGCACCTCGTTGGGAGAACGACCCGGGGGATTTTTGATTTTCCTTTGGATAAAAGGAATTGGTTTGAATCTCTTGGAATTCTTATTATACTATATTATAATTTAATTATAATCTAACCTTAAAAAGTTGGTTATCAATTTTTGGCGCCGCTGCCGGGGAGGTGTGTGCAATTTTCGTGTACGTTTGAAGATTAGTTTTTGAAGACCCTTCCCTCATGAAGTTATCATTTTTCGTTTGTGAATATTTTCTTTTATTTATAAAAACACAAAAATACAAAAATATTTTCATGCATAATATTTTTTTAAAGTTAAACATGTATGACGTATCACATGTGATATAAATACTAATTTTATAAGTGTCGAACACTCAACATGCTTATCGCTAAAATATTATATAAGTATTTGTGTAAATTTCCAAAGGAATCATCATTTTTGGCATGGAAAAATAAACATCTTTAGCTTTCAAACCATATATTACACATAATTTTTGTACCTCCAAATGAATACTATTTATGATAGAAGTTATAAAAATAGAAGATTTTTTGAAAGCCAGCTCGCTTGATGTATCACATGTGATATAACACTAATTTGTAAGTGCGATCACTCAACATGTTATCGTAAATGAGCGTAAGTATTGGTCATAATTTCTTCTGGTTGGGGAGACATAAAAAATACATGTCCTTCAGCTTTCCAACCATATATCACCACATAATATTTATACCTCTAAATCATTAAGGTAGTTATTTATAGAAGTTGTGAAAGTAGAAAAAAAGTTGATATTCGCAAACTCCTTTGATATATCACATGTGATATAACATTAATATACAAGTTTGGACACTCGACATGTTGTCAAAAGATTCTGGTTTTTGCACTAAAAATATGATTCTTATCCCAATTTTTCGCCAATATGTTTTATCCTTCAAATCTACAAATTAGTATTATATCGCATGTGATATATCACATGAGTTTAATATCAAAAAATAATAATTCATATATTTTTCCAGCTTTTATAATAAACTGTAATGGTTTGTAAGTTCAAAAATTAATGCGTGATATATTGTTGGAAAACTAAGCATTCATATTTATAACAATGCAAAATAACGATTAGGCATTTACATATCTAGACACAATAATTATCGCTAATTTTATGACAAGTGTAAGTGTCTGAATTTTATAGATTTTAGTATTTATCAATATGTGATATATCATACAACTCTTTACTGAAAAAACCAAAAAATAAAGAAACAAAAAAAAGTTTGTAGAAAGTATATGAGAACGCCCCTCTATTGAAATATCAATAAATGTTTGTCTTAATCGTGTAATTTTTTTGGCCTAACTATTAACGGTTTATAGAGATGTTAAATATGCGTCTAATCAGTCAATATTATTTTTTACGGCTTCTAATAATAATCACCTAAATAGTGAATTTATCGAGTAAATTTATCTTTGCTTAAAGAAAACTCTTTCATAGGTAGACAAGTGAAACATGTAAATCATCTTTTTTGAGTAAAATTTGCATCTTTTATTTTATCTGGGTTTAAAAACTCCTTGATCTTATATATTATGCATGCCACAAATCTAATAGGCATTGTATGATGTAATTTTAGTTTGTTTGAATACTCAATAGATAAAACCTTCTATTACGCTAATAGGCACTTTAGACAATCAAACAACATATAATTATAAACATAATGGTACGCTCATGGGGACGACCCAACTCTATTACGTTCTAATATCCTTCCGCCGAACAGCTAGGTGGCTAACTGTCGAAAAGATAAAATCCTTCGTTTTGAATGTTGAAAAAGCCACGTTATTCTTTTAATTTCATCGTATTTGAGGTTTCTAGTATTTTTTTCCTATACTCTTTTGTTTGCATGAAGGCAGAGTTGTATTCTAGTTGGCGGCTTCAAGCCTCTTTGTGGACATTTTTTTGTAAAGCCACGACTTGTGTTTTTTCCTCTAGAAAGGAGCGCCAATTTGACGACCAACTGTTATTGACAACGTTGATAATCTCCTTCACATCAAGATTATAGTTGACAAAGTTGATGCAGACGGCCATTTTAGTTTTTTGATAACTACATCGACATTGTTGTTCTTGTTATGATGGCATCAGGATTATGCTTATCTCTTTTGGATAGAAATATTGAGAATAGTAAAATATATAACTGGGATCTCTCTAAATCATCAACGAGTAGCTGATGACTGCAGGATAACAATTTTGGGTGGGATGTACCTAAATAGCTAATACCATATAAAAACTTAATGGATACGATCATAAGTCGGCTCAACTTTATATTAGGTCTAATAAAGCAATTTTCATAAATGAACTCGTGTAAATTAACCAAGTTTTTTGAATGTGTTAATGGAGCTTGTTATATGGACTAAATTTCTCTATGTTAACAAGCTTTAGTCCGATAAAAGACCACATTGATTCTCCTCTGTGTGATTTTTTTTTCCCAGGTCAGTATTTCGTACTTTCATTTATATTTGGTATGTTTTTAGATTATAAATTTTGGTTAAGGATATATGTAATATAATTTCAACTTTTCAAGTTATGATTTATGGTTGAACATTGCCTAAGTTGTGCTCAGATATGCACATTTAATTTTGCCTCAGATGCGGTCTTTAGAAAGGTTCACATATCGGGTTCAAGAGAGACGACAAGTGAGGGTTGCCCTTGCCCATCAATATTTCAATGATCTAGAATTAGAAATACACTTAGACAAGAACATTGTCGTTGCTCTTGTTAGTGTGTGTGACCAGGTCTTTCATTAACATGATTACAATGAAATAATGAAAATAAACTAAATGATATAACATGAAAATAAATGATAAAAATGATTTTCTTGTCTTCCTTATATCTTCTTTTTCCTTTGTCCTTTCATCAAAAGTTTGAAAACACAACGTTCAAGATTCTTGATTTTGTCTATTAGCAAACCTTACTCTATATCCCTATGATCCCTATGATTCACGCTCAGCGTGAATACTATGATACGTTCGCACTTAAGCTCCCATACATCTCTTTTACTACACCTCCACAACTCCTCCATTCTCCAACATGGGACCATGTTCTCTACACTAAGAGGTTTACAATCACGGATTCTTCATGCCCGTAAACTGGCATCACTCAAGTGTTCCTTCTCCCTTAATCAGAGTTCTGCTGTATAAGTCTTGTCGATACCACACACATACGATTCCTGTGTGTTTTTCTCCAGTCCAATTTTATTATTTTTTATGATATTATGATGATCACATTCTCCATTCCCCATACTGTAGTACCGACACCCCCTGAGGATAACATCATCCTATACTAATAGGATGTTAGACACTCCACCTGCCAAAACTCAACATATGATAGTGTGCGTGGGCTATGCAAAGCAGTGTGACGCTTATGAGCGATGTCTTGGTGTGTGTTTGTGAGACTCTAATTGTGTTTATGAACTAAGAGTGTGTGATGAAACAACGCATTAGCACGAACCTGTCTCATATTGTGCCAAAAGGGCTCTGAATACGATCTATACACGCGTGCAAATGCCATATCTACTCCAGATATCACTATATATATGAGCAGACTAACCTGATTTGCTATAACCAATAACATATTATGCTTGTGTACTAACATCTTACCTTTAGCTAAAATACCATACCCACGTAAATAAACGGCATCCCCGCGTCCCTTACCCGAAATAACCAACATCATTCAGATAAAAAGCCAACTTTTGCATACAAAATATCACACACATATATCACACAAATGACTAAGAACTAACCTATTCTATCGTATCATTTTGCACAACCCAAAAAAATAAAATTTTAAAACATCAACACAGCAAAAAAAATAACACAAATATGGCCATAACTCATAGCCAACTTATAAAATCAACACTTGTAACTATATAGAAAAACTCTAAAGCGCAATTCCTCTAAAACATGCAACAGCGCATATACGGACGTAGTTATACCACTACTTATTCTTAACCAACGTGAAAACAAATCCGGTCTTACCAAAACAACACGGCAAAGCTGACTTTTTCATAAAAAACACTCACACATCCACAGACACTAAGCCTGCCTAATCTCACATCCAGTCATCTTACCATTCTGCGCACCTGAACAAAACGACAATCTAAAACATCATCACAGCAAAAGATACCTTTAAGCAATTATCAAATGAGCAGATATGACCATAAGTTACACACACATTATAAAATCAACACTCATAACCATATATATCAAGGAATCACTTAAACCAATGAAAGATACTTTAATACCATACATTAGGGAAATCGAAATTAGCTGACGAAACCTTCAGCTTATAATCCTGCAACTACGAATCTTAAACAATCACTTGCTAATTAAATTGTCCGTTTGTGATGTGTGTTGAGAGAGAGAATGAGAGAGAGGGTATTTGTGGTAATTAGTTATCACCTCACCTTTTGTTGTAGAGAGATTGACAGAAGAATAACTAGTCCAAGAGCAAACGGATGCTTGGTATAAGACCCAAACATCGTTCATGGTTGACATATTCTTACCAAAAATTGTATGGGTAATTAGGCAAACTAGTAATTTATACTTAATGAATGACTAGCCCTGAGGCATAAACGGCTACAGGTGAAGGCATATCATTTCCGTTGATGGTGTATATGGTTTGCCAATAAACCATATGGTATTCAACTTCACCAATGTTTCAAGTACTGAGAGTTTATATGGTTTTCTGTTGACACATGGTCATACACCTTTCTGAGTGGACAAAGACACAACACAAATGACTACACCTGAGTTAATGGGATAACTGGTTAAAGAGACATCTATATCCATTCTACAATTTTCCAGATTCGACCTCTTACAGGAGTTAACCACAATGGAAGTGATGTGAATAGGATTAAAACTTTATGATTTGATATACAAAATTGTCAAGGTTGTGATACAAAGGAGTTTAAGAATAGTTGCTGTCAAGATTTGAAGACGCATTAATAGTATTAGTGATTTGTAAGAAGAAGATCAAGACAATCCTCTAAAGCCCAAGGTGAAGCTTAAGTAGTTAAAGCTTAAGTTTGTTCTGAAGGAACTTGATGTTCATGAATAAAGATCAAGGTTAGGGGAGGATTGTTAGGAATATTATTGTAAAAACTGACTTAATACTGTTAGTTAAGTCTGTTAGTTATAGTTAGTACTGATAGAAAATAGTTAGTACTGTTAGTATAGAAGTTAAGTCTGGTAGAGCAAGTTAAGTCTGCCAGCATTAACTTAAGTCTGGCAGTATTAAAGTTAATACTGCTGGGTCAGAATGTTAAGTCTGGTTGTAATTATAGTAATAGTTATCTCTTAGCGTTATTCTAGGAAGAGATAAGCATTATCTCTTAACGCGTTTAGGGTTCCTTAAGCCTATAAAAGGAACATAGTATAGTATTGTAAATATATGAGTTGATTGAGCATTCATAATCAAATAGTAATAGTAATAGCAAGTTTAGTATATCGTTCTTGTGTTCATCTTGGTGTAGATATTGATATTCCGCGTCAATATTTATATTCACTGTTATCGTCTCTCATAGTATCTTTGGATTTATTCAAAGGACTATAAGTCGTTTAAGGCTCATTGAGATCCTGTTGATAAGGACCTACAAGAGAGTTGGGGCTATGTGTTGTATTCATTTTATTAAAAATAGAGGTGGTATCTAATGTATTCAAACAAAATTAAAATTGCACTAGTTCAATACCTATTAAGGTTATATATGCTTAATATAGATGATAAAAAAATTTGCAAAACGTTGATAAACATCATCAATCCCTAAAACACCAACCCAAGACAATTATATGTGTAACACAATCTACACTACATATAATGTAGGAATCATTTTTCTTGCATCAATTGACTAAGACATTAAAACTTAAGCATTACAAGGAATAAAACACAAAGTATAAACATCAACACATTCATCTATTTACCTTTCAACTATTTTAATTAATGTTATTTTGTAAAATACCTATAAAATGAAATATTCATGTTATTATACAATATAACATTTATCCAAATTATGATGGAGCTGGTGTTGAGCCAGGAGGTCAATTTGAAGGAGTGGATCAACATAGGTGCACCGAGGAGCCGCGGCTTGAGCTGACACTGATCACAAGCCAAGCCGAGCCGATTGACTAAAAGAGATTAAAATAATGAGTTAGTGGGATGTTGAGTGGATTGTCCACTAATGTGCCACTTAGTCCTGATCTTTGATTGCATGTTGTACACATGTCTTTCAATGCTATTACAAAGGTATATTCTCCAGCAAGAGTCACCAATTCATTTTTTTAATCTAATTCCTCTCTCTCTCTTTCTCTCTCTCTAGACACACACACAAACGGACTATTTAATTTAGCTAGGATTGTTTATGGTTTCGTGTTGCAGGATTATATGCTGAGGTTTCGTCGCTATTTGATTCCTTAATGTATGGTATTTTTGTTTCTTTCTTGGTTTATGGATTCCTTGATATATATGGTTATGAGTGTTGATTTTATAATGTGTGTGTAACTTATGGGCATATCTACTCATTTGATAATTGCTTAAAGGTACTTTTTGCTATGATGATGTTTTAGATTGTCGTTTTGTTCAGGTGCGCAGAATGGTAAGATGACTGGATGTGAGATTAGGCAGGCTTAGTGTCTGTGGATGTGTGAGTGTTTTTTATGAAAAAGTCAGCTTTGCCGTGTTGTTTTGGTAAGACCGGATTTGTTTTCACGTTGGTAAGATTAAGAGTGGTATAAGCTACGTTCGATTTGTTGTTGCATGTTTTTGGAATTGCTTTTAGAGTTTGATATATAGTTACAAGTGTTGATTTTATAAGTTGGCTATGAGTTATGGCCATATTTGTGTTATTTTTTTTGCTGTGTTGATGTTTTAAAATTTTATTTTTTTGGGTTGTGCAAAATGATACGATAGAATAGGTTGTCTTAGCATTTGTGGATATATGTGTATTTTTTATGCAAAAGTGGGCTTTTTGTGTTGTTTTGGTAAGACCGGATCCGTTTTTACGTGGGTAGGATCATGGGTGGTGTAAGCTATGTTTTGTTTCATTGTTGTCTGTCTTTGATATTGATATGCATTCATCGTGTATAATCTATAGCCATTGGCGATGATTTCCTAAGTGTTGTTTTGCCTTGTAAAGTGGAATGATAGTTCAGTGCCAGATTGATTAGCCTCACGCACCTCTATTTTAGTGGCAGGGGTAACAACTTTGTGGATATGTGCCATGTGGTGTCGTTTGTTGGGAAATGCTTATATCATAAAAAATAATAATATGACTAGAAATACATGAGTCTATGGGGTCACATACTTATACACTAATGTATATAAGACACTTGTGGATCCAGTTACATGAAGATTCCGAATGTAAACTCTAGTGTAGAGAACATGGTCATGTTGGAGAAGGGAGGAGGTGGGAGGGTAAGATTGTTGAGCTTAAGCGAAGGTCTAGTATTCACGCTGAGCGTGAATCATAGGGATCATAGGGATATAGAGTAAGGTTTGCTAATAGACAAAATCAAGAATCTTGAACGTTGTGTTTTCAAACTTTTGATGAATGGACAAAGGAAAAAGAAGATATAAGGAAGACAAGAAAATCATTTTTATCATTTATTTTCATGTTATATCATTTAGTTTATTTTCATTATTTCATTGTAATCATGTTAATGAAAGACCTGGCCACACACACTAACAAGAGCAACGACAATGTTCTTGTCTAAGTATATTTCCAATTCTAGATCATTGAAATATTGATGGGCAAGGGCAACCCTCACTTGTCGTCTCTCTTAAACCCGATATGTGAACCTTTCTAAAGACCGCATCTGAGGAAAAATTAAATGTGCATATCTGAGCACAACTTAGGCAATGTTCAACCATAAATCATAACTTCAAAAGTTGAAATTATATTACATATATCCTTAACCAAAATTTTATCTATATACATACCAAAGATATATGGAAAGTACTGAAATACATGACCTGGGATCACCACAAGGAGAATCTATGTGGTCTTTTATCGGACTAAAGCTTGTAACATAAGAAATTTAGTTCACATTTACTAGCTCCATGAACTTATTCAAAAAACTTGGTTAATTTACACGAGTTCATTTATGCAAATTGCTTTATTAGACCTAATATAAAGTTGAGCCGACTTATGATCGTATCCATTAAGTTTTTATATGGTATTAGCTATTTAGGTACATCCCACCCAAAATTGTTATCCTGCAGTCATCAGCTACTCGTTGATGATTTAGAGAGATCCCTGTTTATTTATTTACTTTCTCATTTTTCTTAATCCGAGACATAATCCTAGCCATCATAACAAGAACAACAATGTCGATGTAGTTATCAAAAAACTAAAATGGCCGTCTGCATCAACTTTGTCAACTATAATCTTGATGTGAAGGAGATTATCAACATTGTCAATAATAGTTGGTCGTCAAATTGGCACTCCTTTCTAGAGGAAAAAACACAAGTCGTGGCTTTACAAAAAAATGTCCACAAAGAGGCTTGAAGCCGCCAACTAGAATACAACTCTGCCTTCATGCAAACAAAAGAGAGAAAAAATAATAGAAACGCAAAATACGATGAAACAAAAGAATAATGTGGCTTTCAACATTCAAAACTAAGGTTTGATCTTTTTGACAGTTAGCCAACCTTAGCTTGCGCGGAGGATATTAGACGTAATAGAGTTGGGTCGGCCCTATGAGCCGTACCCATTAGGTTTATTATTATAGTTGTTTATTGTCTAAAGTGCCTTATTAGCGTAATAGAGGTTTTATCTATGGTATTCAAACAAAACTAAAATTACATCAATACAATGCCTATTAGAGTTGTGCATGCTTAATATAGATGATCAAGGAGTTTGTTAAACCCCGATAAAAGTAAAGATCAAATTTACTCAATATAGATGATTTACTTGTTTCACTTGTCTACCTATGAGAGTTTTCTTTTAAAGCAAAGATAAAATTTACTCGATAAATTTCACTTATTTAGGTGAGTTATTTTAGAAGCCGTAAAAAATATAGTGACTGAGAGACCAATTTTAATCATCTCATAAACCGTTAATAGTTAGGCCAAAAAAATTACACGATTAAGACAAACATTTATTGATATTTCAATAGAGGGGCGTTCTCATATACTTTCTACAAACTTTTTTTTGTTTCTTTATTTTTTGGTTTTTTCAGTAAAGGAGTTTGTATGATATATCACATATGATAAATACTAATCTATAAATTCAGACACTTAGCACGTTGTCATAAAATTAGCGTAAGTAATTGTGTAGATATGTAAATGCCTAATCGTTATTTTGCATTGTTATAAATATGAATGCTTAGTTTTCCAACAATATATCACGCATTAATTTTTGAACTTACAAACCATTACAGTTTATTATAAAAGCTGGAAAAATATATGAATTATTATTTTTTGATATTAAACTCATGTGATATATCACATGCGATATAATACTAATTTGTAGATTTGAGGATATAACATATTGTCGTAAATTGGACATAAGTCTTATTTTTAGTGCAAAAACCAGAATCTTTTGACAACATGTTGAGCATCCAAACTTGTATATTAGTGTTATATCACATGTGATATATCAAAGGAGTTTGAATATCAACTTTTTTTCTATTTTCAGCAACTTCTATAAATAAACCGTATTGATTTAGAGGTTTAAATATTATGTGTGATATATGGTTGGAAAGCTAAGGACATGTATTTTTAATGCAAAAAATGATGAACGTGTTGGAGTTCAATACAAATACTTACGCTAATTTACAATAACATGTTGAGTGATCGCACTTACAAATTAGTGTTATATCACATGTGACACATCAAGCGAGCTGGCTTTCAAAAAATCTTCTATTTTTATAACTTCTATCATAAATAGTATTCATTTGGAGGTACAAAAATTATGTGTAATATATGGTTTGAAAGCTAAAGATGTTTATTTTTCCATGCCAAAAATGATGATTCCTTTGGAAATTTACACAAATACTTATATATATTTTACGATAGCATGTTGAGTGTTCGAACTTATATATTAGTGTTATATCACATGTGATACGTCATACATGTTTAACTTTAAAAAAATATTATGCTTCCTCTAACTTTTATGAATAAACTGTATTGGTTTGGAGGTTCAAAAATTATTTCTGATATATGGTTGGAAAGCTAACGATGTGTATTTTTGTTGGATTTATAGCCTGCTCATGTGTTGGTTTATAAGTGCAGGGGTCCGATAACCAACTTTTTAGGATTAGATTATAATTCAATTATAATATAGTATAGTAAGAATTCTAAGAGATTCAAATCAATTCCTTTTATCCAAAGGAAAATCAAAAATCCCCCGGGTCGTTCTCCCAACGAGGTGCGAATTGAAAATCGGATTACGTTTGTGATCGCGTGAATTGAATGGATAAAGATTTTTGGATTGGATTACTAATTCTACGATTAAAATGCAAAAACGATGAAAGAAAACCTAAAAACGAAAGCTAGAACGGATTTAAACCTAAAAACGAGAATGGGATTGAAAACCCGTTCTTTAAAAAATGAAAATCTAAAATTTTAACCCTACGAAAACAAAATTAATTTTCCTAAGTGCTAAATGATAAAAGAAAATTTTGGAAAAAAGAATTATATTTTTTTGACTTTTTAATAATTTTTTATGAATTAAAAACTGTTTTAATAAGAAAAAATGATTAAAAATACTAAACTCAACGAGAAAAATCTAAAAAAATACCAAAAAAGTACTTTGGAATGAGTAGAATCTATGAAAAATAAAATGGTGTTGCCAGCTTATTTGAATAAGCTGGGAAAAAGCCGAAAAGGCTTATAAGCTAAATGGGCTAAAAAGAGGGTAAAAGAATTATGTGTGCAAAGTATGACAGAAAAGACCCAAGGGCAGGAGTGGTTTGTGTGTGTGGTGTTAAAACGGGTAGAGGTTGGTTGAGGTTGAGGGTTCGAGTCTTGCTCACCCTCAACTTCCCAATTTCCCCGTTTTTACTTTTTGAAAGTTTTCTTTTTGCAAACTTATAAAACTAGTGAAAATAAACAACTTTAAAAAAGTGAGTTTTTACAAAACTTAAAAATAAGCTGAAAAAGTGACAGAAAGGGCTTTTTTACACTAAGACATATATAAGCTAAACTGTTAAGGCTTTTAAGCTCAAATAAGCAACCAAAGAAGAAAATAAGCTAAACATCTAAAGTCCTAACCCTAATAAGCACTAATGACTAAAATAAGCAAAGATGATAAGCTAAAACTGAGCTTAAGTGACATATACACTTATAAGCTTTTAAAACTTAACATTCTAAGCTAAAAGGACAAATAAGCTAGGGAAATGAAAAATAAGCTAAGACAAGTCCTACTTTATACCTAATAAGCAAGTCTAGATACAATTAAGCCAGGAAAACAAGCAGAATAAGCAAGACAAATCAAATAAGCAAATAGGGCAAACACTGCATAAAAGACCGCCTAAGGACACTTTTTGGGCATAATTTTAAGCACCAAGAAGGATCCTTATAGGCTAGTGGGGTATTAGCTTAAAGCTTGACCAAAGAGCTTTTAAAATCAGTAAAGAAAACAAAGTTTGAAAACAAATAAGCCACTAAAAGGGCTTATGAAAAGTGCAGGTCAGACAGTAAGCTTGGTTCTTTTGGTTTTCTTTGAAAAACAAATGGGCTTATGCAGGCACAAAATAAGCTGAATTTTTTTTAAAACAGATGGAGTTTAACACCTATTGAGCTTATGTTCTTGAATTCATACTTTAAAAACAATGCTAACTAACCTAGAAGTTAATTTGAAAAGTGGCTTTTTAACTAGGAAAATTCTTGACAGTTTTTAATTTGAACAAAAGTAAACTAAAAGGAACTCAAACTACTGCATATTGACACTAAGAAGAATTTTAAAACAACACTAAAACTACCCTTAGAAGCTAGTTTTCAAGTCTTAATCAAATAAGCACTTTGAAACTGTCTTGTCACCACAGTTTCAAAGTGACTTATAGAAAATACTTCAAAACAAGCTTAAGGACTTGGAAACCTTGAAAACAATATGAAAACAGCTCAAAAAGGGTTTGTACAAGTTGATCAATTGACCCAATTGGTTTTTAAAACAAATTTGACCCGTTTGACTTCTTGACCCAAACACCCCCTTAAGTGGCAAAAGTCCTTTTTTAAAAACTGATTTAGAAAGATTTAAGCAAAGTTTTGAAAAACAGAATATCAACAAACTATATTAAGCAAATAAGGAACAATAAAAACACATTAATAAGCACTAAAATTAAGCAAATTAAAATAAGCAGATTCAAAGGCAATATAAGACAGATTAAGGTAAAAACTCAAATAAATGACATATAAGCATAAATCAAAGAAAAGTAAACATGAAGAACATAAAATAAGCAAGAAAAAGCAGAAATAAGCAACAAATAAGCACATGAACAGTAAAATGCCAAAATTTGAAAAAGTGAGCTTACAAGAGTCCAAAGCTTTTGGCAATGAAATAAGCTCTCAAACCAGCTTATACAAACCTATATGCTTCCCAAGAAGCTATAACCCAAGGCCATCCATAATAAACCTTGCTCCATTGCTTTTGACAATTTTTGTGATTTCTTGATTTTTTAGACAGAAATGAAGACAGTCTTTTATAAAAGCTTTTAATGACTTAAAAGCTTGTATAAGAGCTTAGCAAACAATATTTAAAAACAAGATATGTAAATGACAAGTATTTAAAGGAAAACACTTAAAATTGCATTAACTTAAAAAAAGGATTACAAAGACAGTATTTAAATGACAGAAAAATTAAATGACAAGTAATTTAAATTGCAATATTAAAATGGTATAAACTTTTGTTAATACAAGTAAATGGACTTAACAAAAAAATTAGACAAAAGAAAAATGAGCTACAAGAACCATTGTGGACTACTGATCCACCATTCTCTCAAAGTTTAAAGAGTTCTCCTGATGCTGGATTCAAACCTTCAAGAGATGATGAAAAGAAGGTTACTGAAGAACCAGGAAAAGAAGGTGGTGATTCAAGTAAAGATAGTGAATGTAGTGATCAAGAAAAGGAGGATAATGTTAACAGCACTAACACTGTTAATGCTACTAGCACAAATGAAGTTAATGCTGTTGGTGTAAAAACAAGCATTGAACTTCCATATGATCCAAATATGCCAGAATTGGAGATAATTGTTTAATTCGATGGGGAGGGTATGAAGAAGATGTTTTTTTTGCAGAGGCTGACATGAACAATCTTTGGGATGCATTTAGCCTTCAGTCCTATTCCCAACTACAAGAGTACACAAAGATCATCCAGTTGAACAAATTATTGGATACTTGAATTCAACACCTTAAACAAGAAGAATGACAAAGAATTTGGAAGAACATGGTTTGTTTAGTTTAGTTCAACAAAGAACAAACCATAAGAATTGTAAACTGATTGTTTTGCTTGATTTTTATCTCATGTAGAACTAATAGAGGTAATTGCTTGAGTTGTATGTTCATAGATAGAGATGGCTGATGGAAGAGCGTTTGAACAATTCAAGTTTAAAGAAGTTGGGTATTGTGGTGGAGTTTAAATTGGATTATTGGGATTTTGGTATTTAGGGGTTGTTATGGTTGTATATTGTTTTAGAGTTTGGGGTGGTTTTGTTTGATTGTGTGGGGGAAATTGGTATATAAATTGATTGGTGGTATTTGTGGTTGTGAGGAAAAGGTTATTGTTGGGTTGATTGGGGAGGGGGGTGAAGTGAATTATTTTTATGTATGTTTGGTGTTAATGGTGGTATTGTGGGAGGGTGTGTTGGTTGTGGTTGTGGGTGAGTGGTGGTGGATTAATAATGGTTTGTGTTTTAGATAGTAAAGTATGTGTGTATTTGTGTTTTGGATAGGGTGTAGGATGATTGAGAAAATTGAGGGTATGAGGTGTAGAGGGGTTGATGTAGTGGGGGGTGTTGAGGGATTTGTTTGGGGTGTTATTGGTTTAGGGGGGGGTGATGTTTATTGTTGTGGAGGGTGGTTTGGGTGGGGTGTGTGATGGGGGGGGGGTATGTATTTTATGTATAGGGGTTTGGTTGAGTTTTTGGGATTTGTTGGTGTGGGGTGATAGGATGGAGGTTAGGATGTTTATTTTTGTGTGGGGGGTGATTTGTTGTGGTATTGGGGTTGTTTGGGGGGGGTAGTGGATTTATATTAAGAGGGTTTAGATTTTAGGGGAGATTTGTTTGGGTTTTGTGGGATGGGTGTTTCTGTGGGTGATTGTGGATCATTACTTACGGCATGAAAGATAGTTTGTTTGCAGGTTGCCGTGAAGATACCAAGTCAACCCAAAAGTTCACATCTTATGTTGTGAAAAGAATTTTTAATACTTTAAAAGGCAACCTAAATTGGGCCTTTGGTATCCAAAAGATTCACCTTTTGATTTTTACATACACTGATATTGGATGATGTTTGGAGCTGCTTGGATAGGAAGTCTACAATAGAATGTCAAGTCCTTGGGTTAGATTGATTTCATGTCATGCAAGTAACAGAATGTGGTTGCAAATTCCACAACCGAAGCTGAATATGTGGCTGCTTCAAGTTGATGTGGACAAATGCTTTGGATTCAAAATCAATTACTTGATTATGGGTACAATTTCTTGCATACCAAAATCTTTATTGATAATAATAGTACTATTTGCATAATTAAAAATCCTATTTTTCATTTCAAAATAAAGCATATAGAGATCAGACATCATTTCATTAGAGATTGTAGTGAAAAGAAATTGATTCAAATTGTCAAAATCCACACTGACAAAAATATTACAGATTTGCTTACAAAAGCTTTTGATGTAAGTAGATTTTAATATTTGACTACTAGTATTAGAATGTTAAATCTCTAAAATCTTTTATCTCTTTATGTTTTTGTAGAGTTTTATGAAATTAGTACTGTTATTCATTTCATAAAAAAGTTTCAGTTTGTTACGTAATAATTAGTGCTGCTAGATTAATACTTAATATTGCTAATTTTAATGCTGTTAGTTATACCTTAATACAGCTAGTATAATTAATATGTAGAAAAATTGAGAGAGTTGGTGAGAATAAAAATAGAAAGAGAGATGTGTAAAAGCAGACAGAGTGATTTGGTGAGAAAAAATTTGAGAAAGTTGGTGAGAATAAAAACAAAAAGAGAGATGTGTGATATAAAAACAAATAGAGAGTTTTGGTGAGTAAAAGAATTGAGAGAAGTGGTGAGTTGAAAAACAGAAAGAGAGTTGAATATATTAAAAACAGAGAGTGTTTGGACTGGAATTGAAAGTTAATGCTGCTAGGCATAACTTACTAATGCTGTTGAAAGTTAATGCTGCTAGGCATAACTTACTAACTGCTGTTGAAAGTTAATGCTGATAGGCATAAACTTACTACTGCTGTTGAAAGTTAATGCTGCTAGGCATAAACTTATAACTGCTGGTGAACGTTAATGCTGTTGAGGGTATTTTCATAAATACTTTGATTAAGGGACTCCTTTAATCATTTTCATTCAATCATATACTCTCTAATCACAAACCCTAACTCAATTTCATCATTCATCATCAAAACCCAACATAATGACGACCCTACAGTTTGCTGATACTCACAATTTAGTAGCGTTTTTGGCTAAACCCGCTAAAAGTGAAGGGTTTGAGCAGATAGTGGATTTTTTAAATGCAAACCCTATCAGATATGCACTAACGATCAATCCCACTATCTATACTCCGTGCATTGAACAATTATGGGCTACTGTCAAGGTGAAAACTGTCAATAGGGAAGTACAGTTACAAGCCCCAGTGGATGGGAAGAAGATAATCGTTACTGAAGCATCTGTTAGACGTGACCCATCACTGAATGAATGAGCAGTACGTAATGCTTGCCAAATGCTACCATTTTTGAAGAACTTACAAGGATGGGGTATGAAAAACTTTCATAGAAGCTTATATTCTATAAGGCATTCTTTTCTCCTCAATGGAAATTCCTTATTCATACCATTTTGCAATGCCTAAGTGCTAAGACTACTGCATGGAATGAATTTAGTAGCACTATGGCTTCTGCAATCATCTGTTTAGCTACAAGCCAGAAGTTCAACTTTTCAAAGTATATATTTGAAAGTATGGTGAAGAACTTGGAGAATGTGTCTCGTAAATTCTTGATGTATCCAAGGTTTGTGCAAGTATTTTTTGAGAAACAACTTGAAGGGATGCAAAGTCACAAAAGGATTTATGTTACACCCTCTCACACTAAGAAGATTTTTAGAAACATGAGAAGGGTAGGGAAAGGATTTTCTGGAAGGGACACACCCTTATTTCCTACAATGATAGTACACGCTCAACAAGAACAGGGTAAAGGTTCAGCAATGCCCACTGATCCCCAACACAGACCTACCATTATTCAACCATCAACATCTCAACCTCAACTGAAACAAAGATCAAGAAGGCCAAATAGAAAGGACACTGAGATTCCTCAGTCTAGTGGTCCTACAAGCAATATAGCAGATGAGGCTATCAATAAGGAGATGGATGACAGTTTAGCGAGGGCTGCCACTACTGCTACTGGCTTAGATGTAGAGTAGGACAGTGGTAACATCAATAAGACCCAATCTAAGGCAACACCTAATGAACCAAGTTCCCTAGGAACTAGTTCAGGTGGTGGTCCCAGGCACCAAGAAACCATGAGGGATACTATTGCTCAAACTGGGTTTGAGAATGTATCTAAAACATCTAATGATTCACTGCTCGTAGGAGTTAACACACCTCGAAGTGACGAGGATAGACTGAAACTCAATGAATTGATAGAATTTTATACCAAATTGTAACAAAGAGTCCTTGACCTGGAGAATACAAAGACTGCTCAAGCTTAGGAGATTACAAGTTTGAAATTGAGAGTCAAGAAGTTAGAGAAGAAAGGAGGGTTCAAGAACTCACAAGCTGTGAAGATTATACAGTTGGTAATCTACAAGAGTGATTTTCCTCTAATGAAGCTATTTGGGTGATCATTAGAGCAAGCCAAACAGGGAAGGAAAATTGATGACATTAATAAAGATGCAGAGATTACATTGGTTGATGAAACTCAGGGGAGGTATGGTGATGAAGAAATATTTGATACAGGTGTTCATGATGGTGATGAGGTGTTAGCAGAACTAGAAGTTACTGTTAAAGATGTGAATTTAAGTATTGATGAAATCACTTTGGCTCAAGCACTTGCAGCTTTCAAAAGTGCAAAAGTTGAGGAAAAAGCCAATGTTGTAGAAGAGCCAAGTGAATTAATAACAACAACACCAATACTTACAACAACGCTGCTACAACAATTATAGCTGTTAGCACAAGACCCAAGGCAAAAGGGCTTGTTATTCATGAAGAGGATCAAGCAACTACACCAACAGTTTCTTCTCAACAACCATCACACGTCAAGGCACAAGACAAAGGCAAAGGGATTATGGTAGAAGAACCTATAAAAATGAAGAAGAAAGATCAAATCAGTCTTGATGAAGAACTTGCTTTCAAGCTACAAGCTGAAGAAAAAGAAGAAGAAAGGCTTGCCAGAGAAAAATCTTAAAGAGAAGAAGAAGCCAACATTGTTTCATGGGATAATGTGCCAATCAAGATAGAACTGATTATCAAATGACTCAACACATGCAAGCATAAGAACAAGAAGAATTTGATATGAAAAAAGTCCAACTTATTTGTACAACTCTTAGAAGCAAGAAAGAAACACTTTGCAGTAATGATAGCTCAAGAAAAGAGGAATAAACCACCAACTAAAGCTCAAAAGAGAAAAACAATGTCTACTTATCTAAAAAACATGGCTGGATACAAGCACAATCAATTGAAGAACAAAAGCTTTAATGATATTCAGAAGTTATTTGACAAAGCTATGAAGAGGCTAAACACAATTGTAGATATGGATACAGAATTAGTGGAATGTAGTGAAGTAAGAGCAGAAGGCAGTAAGACAAGAGCAAAAGGAAGTTCTAAAAGAGAAGGAGAAGAGCTGGAACAAGAAAGCTCTAGATGATGTAACTATTGATGCTACACCATTATCTATTAAGTCTCCAATCATTGTTGACTGGAAGATTCATAAAGAGGGGAAGAAAAGCTATTACCAGATAATCAGGGTTGATGGAAGTTCAAAGAAGTACTTAGTGTTCAGTCATATGCTTAAAATATTTAACAGAGAAGACTTACAAACTTTGTACAAGTTGGTAAAAGCTAAGTATGTATCAACAAGACGAGTAGAGGACTTAGATTTAGTTTTATATGGAGATTTAAAGACAATGTTTGAACCACATGTAGTGGTTAATGTATGGAAAAATCAATCAGACTACAGAGTATTGGATTGGAAGCTATATGATTTATGTGGAGTACATTCATTGAGGAAGCAAAATGTTCACATTCATATGTTGGTAGAAAAGAGATATCCTCTTACAGCACCTACAATACTTTACAACTTACTTTTAAGCAAAGAGAGACTCACTTCAGAATGATTTTCCAAACCCTGAGAAAGCTAAAGGATAAACTTAAAATAAGGTTACAACGCACAAGATCAATCCAATTCAAACTTGTTCAATAATGAATGCTGAAAACCTAAAAAGTTGTGTAACAGTATTCGGAAATTGCCATAGTCGCAGACCCCTTTTACCTTAAGAAAGGCCAAAGTGGCTCAAACCAATACTTTATGATGGTTAAATAAATATATTAATCCGAGACCCATGACCCCCAACAAATGTCCCATCATCTAGGAAGACCATAGAGTTAGCTAGGCAGAAAATGCATGAAAAATGATGACCCTTGTGTGTGAAAAGAGGAATTAATACATACCTCCTAAATTATTCAAAGAAGAATCTTCCTTGAACTTTTCACACCACAGACCCAACTAACCCCTGAACAAGTATTTTGGTCCATAGATCTAGAAAAATGTAAGGCCGAAGAGCTAAAGGCAAATACCCACACCCTTGCCAATTTTTACCACCCTGCGACTGTGTATCCTCCCAATACACCTGTCCATCTGGTCCCCCGAACGCTTCCAACCACAAGTCAAGTAAATATTGGTCTATATGTAATTACTCAACTTTTTTGGGACTTTGAAAAGACTTGTAAGAAACGAATTAACAACCAACGGGAATAACTAAAGGGAAAGGGTTTTGAGCAAACTAACACGTGTTAATTAACGGAAGTCATGCCATATTCTTCACAATCTCCTCAAAGAACATTTTGACAGTGTTCAAAAATCACTGTACACTGAAGGTTAGTGCAATGAAAGCAGTTTATTTTGAAAATTAGGAACGAAAGTGGACCAGAATGCTGTAGACAAAAAATGTGAGGAGATTAAACGTAGGAATCTCCTCATCATGAATGAGAATTTAATTGTTGAATTCTTGTACAAAGATGTGTTTTATACTGCAACTGATTCTGTGTTAAATTTATCATTGATTTTATGACATGCATGAAGTGCAGATGTCATCGTCCACTATTGCTCAAAATCGTATTTGCCAGACCTTGAAATCTGAAAATTTAATCTGAGAAAAGATCAAAAATGATGATCACAACGCAATGATAAAACACTTTTTCCAAACTTGAAGTGAACATTACACAACTTTCAATTAAATTATTCAAAATCTTAAAATGAACGTTTTGGAAACAAAAAACCCAGGACAATCTCGAATGATCCCGTCATTTGACTCCCCCAAACTGGGTGTTGTCCATCGAGAACTAAATGAACCAGATCAAAGTCACAATACGATTCGTGAATTAAAGGAGAAAATCCTCCCTTAACAAGAAAAATAGTGATGCCGGTCCCCATTGTTGTCCCTAAGACACTTAGTTTTTCGTTCTCCAACAAAGATTTAAACTACAAATCTTAATGCCCTTCACGATCTATTGAAACGTTTAGGGCAAAAATTGGCAAAAGTTAAGCAGCATTATAGGGAATTGTATGATTCAATTAAAATAACACGTGCTAAAACTAATGACCAGAAAAACTCTTTGTTAACTGAAATTGAGAATCTAAAGACCCAAACTCAAAGGGAAAATACCTTGTTTCACTATTGATTTAAAACAAACCCAAGTTTCTTTCAGGCTTTGAAAAGTATCAATTGATGTTGAACCAATTCCTCCACGTCAAAGAAGCAAGATGGAATTGTTCCATCACGGTATCTCACAGCCTTAAGATAGTAATCTAGACTATGCCTGCGTTTACACTAAACGGTCTCAGAACATTAGCAAATGTAAGTGCCCTCATTCCTAAATGCGGTTAACAAACAAGTATAAATTCAATTGCTCTACACCGTCACTAAGAAAAAAGCATGTAACCTTTGCTTGACCCTTTGGGAAACCTCAAGCAACAATCACACCAAAAACATGTCAAGCAACTAGCAGTTCACCAACTAATGTTCCTATTTCTTTTCCTTCTACAAGGAGTAAACACTGCCACCAACAGCTAGCGGGGTCAAAGCCTAGGAGCAATCAAAGAAAGATAAGACCTTGCCAAGCTAAAAGTGGTGCCCAAGAAGAAAGTAAAGACCATCCTAGAATAATAAGTCAAAACTATAAGCAAAAAGAAATTGTGTTGATTCCCATGTACTACCTTAGCGTTAGGAAGTAATCTGTATGTGATACGAATTCTAATTCACTTTGCAAGACATGTAATGAATGCATTAATTCAGATAGTCATGATAAATGTGTTGATAAGTCCTTGAAGTTTTCCAAACCAACTCCAGTCAAGAAAATCTGGAGAGTCAAACAGGTTAAACAAACATGGCAACCCACGGGAAAACTATTTACCACCAAGACATCATTGGAAGCCCACTGGTAGAACATTCCCTTTAGGTGCACAGTGCCCTTTAACTAGGAAAACTACACCTAAAGTTGTGCCTATAAAAATATGGAAGCCCACTGGTAAAATAATCTCGTTAAGAGGACAATGCCCTTTAACTAGGCCTACTGTACTTACTAGTGATGTCGTGCTTGCAGACCCTCAGGCACATCATGCCCCCGTGGATTACAATATTGTTTGCTCTAACCAACTAGACCCCAACATCGATTGGGGATCCAATGTATCCAACTCTCCATTCTCGTCTGTGTTCAAATGCAGGTCGTACAATTCGTCCTTTGGTATGGGATCAGGCGGCTCAAAACAAACGACTGGAGGACGCTCACCGTGGCTCAAGAATTTCGTTTGTATATAGTACAAATTCTTGAATAAAAAAAAAATCAAAAATTTCAAGACCATTCTTCGTGTTTATCGTAACATTTACGTCCTAAAATGTCATTCACAATAATGACACCACGGGTCTTTTAAATAAAGCTCGAACGAAAGTTAATACTTTTCAAAACATCGTCCTTTCATTGCCTTGCAGTTATTATTCATACTACAACCCGTTTTTTCAAAATGAGAAACTCCGTCAACCAAAAAGACGGTTGTTCCTAACAACGGGTGATTAAGTTCTCCCGGGCATGGATTACTTTATATCCGTGCACCATCGATTTAATGTTCACTTCAGTGCATTATTTCTTGATCTAGAAGAGAAGTCTTCTTTTTATCCAAATGATTTTCCGTCTATGATTCTTCAAAAAATTATTTGTGTTTCTAAAGTTGGAAAAGTTGTGTTTACCAATCAATCAGACCTGAAGTTTTCAAAATGTGACACTCAAACCAACGACAACAGCTCTTTAGATAGAAAACAGGTCATTGATTGAGGGGGAGAGTAGTTTTTTTCAAATTTTATGACATCAAACGAACGTATTAAATCATCCTATACATAAACAGAAATGGTTTTTTTATTTAAATAGGGTTATAATTTAAGGGGGAGTTAATTTATTCTAACTCAAAGAGCCAAATGTGGTGCCCCATTAGTTAGAAAGATTAGGGTCAATGTGCAATTTGCTAAATAATTCCCTAGCTGTACTTAAAACTTCCAGTACCACTTGTGCCATTTGATAGATCTTATTTAACCCTAAATACTTAATACCGTAAGTACAAGAAGTTTGAAATCCCAGGGTCTAAATCTGCCAACTTTGAATTACTAGGATATGGTTGTTAGGATTAGATGGATTCGAGTTTAGATGTTCAATAAATGAATCCCCATGCATTTGTATGATCTGATTGATGATTTTCGAATGTTGATTGATTTCTTGCTAGTCAATTGCTGTTTGTTGTTGTCGGTATTAAGTGATTGTGCACTCGTGTTATGCTCAGGATTGTACTTTCTAGGTTGGAATTAGGTCCCTAAGATCCTGAATTGAAAGTTGAAACATGATTGAATTGCATGTGATTCGAATAGTTTGTTTGCTTGCAAAATTGCCTGATTGCGGTTTGCTATGAATGGTCATGATAGCTGCTTGTCAGTTTTGTTCTTAAACTAACGTTTGATAAAATTCTTGATAGCGGTTTGATTATGATATAAATATTAATATATAAGAAGGAAAACTGCTACGAGGTGAGGTTTGTGATGATGGAATCTACCGCTTTGTGAATTAATCTCACACCTAAATTCAAATATGGCATCCTAAATCAACCATGGCTAAAATTCTCATCTACATTCATACATCTGTCAGGTCTGTCTATCTTTGTTGATAGAATTGGTACAGATAAACATGGCCAATGAGAATGTTCCTTCCAGCTTTACAGCGACAACTGAAACAACATCAACACTACCACCACCACCACCTCCACCACAACAATCAACAGTTCATCGAGATATTTGGTAGAATGTTAAAGATCTAAAGAATCTTCAGGAATCTCGAATGCTTCTTTAGTTGGATGGTCAAGATGTTTTGACTACCGACTAATCCAAGAGAATGGAATATTTTCATCATTCCGACATTAAGTGTCATTATCATCTTTATTGTAAACATAACACCCTGTAAATCAATAAGTAGAGTGGTAATCAGTGGTTATGTGTCATTTTGAATTAATTCTGAGTTTCTCGTTAAACTCCAAATATTGTATAAACTCATCATAACTAAACTAATAGAACCCTCATTAATTGAGGGGGGAGAGCATATATAGGTTCTAAATAACAAACTTGTATATAATCAACCACATTTTCCTCCTAAATTTCTAACAATTTAAATCATTTGAGATCCGAAATCTCAAGGGTTTTGAAATTTTTGGTCAGGGGAGAGAATGTGATAAAATTAAATCTGTCACATGTGATATATTAAGACCAAAGCAGTACTCCCTCATTCATGTCCAAACAATTTCGAATCTCGACGCATACGTTGAATGGACAGTTTCATGAATCAAAACAATCGAGGTACTAATGCATTGATGTTTACAATCGCCCATACCTTGGATTGATTTCAAAATTTGTTTATTTATGCGAATAGAACATACCTAAAAAGACCGACGCCCGTATTTACTCTAAATTATCGAGTTATAAGGCTGGTATGGTTAGGTAATGTTCCCTATGATCCCGCCAGAGCCGAGGATACTACCCAGGGACAATCCACAAGTTAGTGTAGAAGTCCTTAGGTATGAGTACAAAAGGAGTAATGTAGAATAAGGGAATAGTGTGACTGAGATGAGCTAGTACTGGAAACCATACCACCCAACAAGGTACTCAGTAATTGAATCTCGGTCAGCACTAAAGGGTTGAAGAATGAAAAAGAAATGTTAAGATAAAGGGTGAAAAGAAAGCAACCCTCCTTTAACATTAGGCAGAAACCGGGTCAATACATATCTGTTCCAGTATCCTTGGTTGATTGAATTGACATTGGACGACAAGTATCATGGACCCAGTGATACACTGCAACCGAACCCTCCCCATAGCAACTCAGAATCTCTCAAAAAGATTATGTTTTCAATTGTCACTGAGAACTTAACACGTAATCTACTACTATCTCACTCCGAGATAGTTGATACATGAAAGGGGCAGTCTGCTCCAGCCTTCGCTCACTTAAATCAAAACGCACTATTGAGTCTAGAGCCAAGAGATCATCAATTAATCTCTTTATGAACACTATTCAAATGTACTTGTTCTTCACACACTGTGAAAACAGGAATATATACTCAAGTCCTACGCATCATCCTTGTGATTTTGCCAGAACATCCGAGTGATACTTATGTATTCACAATGAAGATGGAAATCCTGCTTGAGCCAACATCAAACAAGCTCATGGTAGGTGACTTGTGAGATCCTTAAATGGATCAAACTTGTGACACTGGACATCGAATCGGTCCAGACTCTGATATTTGATGATTGATGAAGTTTGATATAATCTTCACCCTCCCGATGTGTCACAAAAACAATAGTTCACATGTGACGACGTCGATTGATTTCAAATCAATTTTTTCCTCTTCAATTAGTAAGATTGTAACTAACTGATTCACTCTTGTCGTGCTGTCTGCTTTGAGACGTCCCGACTAAGAGAACACACAAGTAAGGTGATTTTGATGTTTATACATTGGAAGATCCGACACTCATGCTGGAAATCCTGTCAAGGAGATTCTTCTTATAAATTGAATCTACCGATCAGCAGGTCGGGTTCCTCACGGAATTCTAAGGTTATCCAACCAAACACGGGCAAATGAACAAAGCCATATTCCCACCCTCAACTTTATTTGCTAGCTATTTTAGTGAGGATCATATAAATACGGAGGTGGTTGTCAACCTGTCCAGCTGGCAATCCAAGTTCAATGCCACAGTCTCATACACAAGACACAATGACCTTACAACACAGAGAGAATAACCTAAAGCTTCCGTAACTCTGATATCAACTTCTTCGTCAGCATGTTAAAGTGATGAAGTCATAAATTGATGAAGTAATACGCGTATAAAGTCAAGCTTTTAAGATTGGAACAAGTATAAGCATGTCGGCCCAAAAGTCACAAGCACGCAAGATGGCAAAAGATCACAAGATGATGATTAGAGATTTACCTTGGCTGATGATCTCAAGAAAGCTCAAGATCACATTCAAAAGACAACCTAAAGGAACACGCGCGCACATAACAGACAAAAATAACGACTCACTTGTACAAAAGTGATTAATGAATGAAGAATCAAAGATTACAAGTTAAAGTCTAAAGTCCAAGACACATAATGCTAGGATTCGAATTGTATTTTCTAGGGTGACCTCCCTTAGGGGGAGATTGTTAGGATCATGAAAAAGACCAGCGGTCACCCCGAGTATATGTCTATGCAAGTTAGCTCCGTAGTCTAATATTAATCGTTTAGTGACCCGTAGACTTATGGCGTTGGGCCGGGTCTTTACCCACATGTCAACCCACCCCATAGCCCACTTAGGGCACATAAACTCTTGTATTTAAACCCCCTCTCAGCCATTGAGAGGGGTTGGTTGTTCATTTCATAATACACACACTCAAAGGTGTTTTCTCTCACTAGACTAGTCACTTTCTCTCTCTATAAATTTGTCCAACCCATCATTCCTAGGCTTGTGTTATGATTTCCAATATACTACAAGAAGTGGTACTTCCACTTAAAGAATTATGAAAAGGAGGGAGAGGAGATCTAGGATTACTATTTCCCAGTGGAAATGAATCACTTTTAACGAGGATTAAGCTTCCGCGAATTCCTTCACAAATTAATCACTTTCTTCTTCGATGGAATAAGCGTGGGGAAGAAGAAACTTTGGTCATCGGTTTCTGAAATTGGAGTGGGAATGCCACTCAATGGATTATCATGATAAGGAGGGAGATCTTTGGTTTTATCAAGATTTAGCAAGTTCTTAATAATGTCTCCCACCGGATCAAAGATATCATCATTAACTTCCGGTGAAGTTAAGTCGGTATGAGAAGTGATAGAAGAAGTGGGATTGCCACTTGGATGATTGGTAATCTTTTCATTTGCCAACAAGTCTTCAAGATATTCTTCGTGTGAAATATTGTAGACATCAATCATGTTGATTGATTCTTGATGAGGTTGGGTTGAATAGCTTGAAGTGTCATGTCTCATATTCAATGTTAATCTTTCATTACCGTCACAGATAATCATTTCTTCTCCATGAACGTCGATCAAAGCACGAGCGGTCCGTAAGAAAGGTCTTCCCAAGATGAGGGGGACACGAGGATCGCTTTAATAATCAATGATGACAAAATCAGCGAGAAATGTGAACTTTCCAACCGGAACAAAGACATCTCTTGCAATTCCGTCCGGTGTACAAATTGCACGATTAGCAAGTTCAAGGGTCATTTGGGTGGAAATAAGCTCGGGTAAACCTAAATTTTTCCAAACCGAGAGTGGCATCAAGTTGAATCTAGCACCTAGATCGGCTAGGGCCTTGCACTTGAGCTCACTAAACCCACACGGAATGAGAAATTTCCCAGGGTCACCTAGTTTTTCGGGTAACTTCTTTAGGATAACCGCTGAGCAATTTTCATTGAGGGGTGTATTTGCCAATTCTAAAAGTTTCTCTTTGTTGGAAAGGAGACTTTTAAGCATTTTTTGGTATTTCGGGATAAGAATTAAAGCATCGGCAAGAGTGATATTGATATGAAGTTGTTTAAACATTTGCCAAAATTTGTGGATTTGGACTTCATCTTTTTCTTTCTGTTTTTCTTGGTTCATTCTTGACGGATAAGGAATACGAGGATGACGAGCATCCCTTTGGTGAACCATATATTTCTTTGTGATGGAGGTTTAGCTTTTTGGACAAGAAGAGGTGGGACCTTAATGGTAAACTCACCATGTTCCGGGTCTGTTAAAGTCTCCTCAACACGTTCATTCTCCTCCGGATTAACGAATGGAGGAGGTATAGGAAAGGTAGGTCCATTAAGAACAACACCACTTCGAGTGGTAATGGCTTTCAACTTACCTTTCGGGTTAGCAACGGTGTTGCTAGGGAGAGATCCCGTTCCCAAGGTAGAAGCGGTGTTCATTTGAAAAAAGCTTGCCATCATGTTCTTAAGCTTGTTTGTTTGGTTAGACATTGAAGTTTGAATCGAATTTTGCATATCATTTCTTAACTTATTTTTCACATTGTTAATTTGGTTTTGCATGGCTTTCATGTTAGCCTCATTTGTTTTCTTAATTTTCTCCAATTCACTTAAAGGAACACTTTGATTTTGTTGAATTGGAGCTTGATAATTTGCATTTTGATTGAAATTGTTTCCTCGGTTATATCCTTGAGGTTGGCTAAATCGTTTTTGATTATTTTGCCTGTTTTGTTGAGCAAAATCCGGTGGTCTAGTTTGATTAGCCACACCTGGAGGACGATAACCGGAATTACCCTAATTGTAGTTAGCCGCGGCTGCTGAAACGTATCCTTAAATATTATCCTGATATTCTGGAAAAGTGTTGCCATCGGCGACGAGACACTAATCATATGGATGAGCACCACCGCAAGTAAAACAAACTTCCTCAACGGCTTTTACAGAAGCTGGAGGTGGGGTTGCTTGGAATTGTTTGAGAATAGACGTCATGGCGGTAGTCACAGCACTCGTTTGCTGATTTACTGCATGAGTAAGTTTGCCTATATCGGAAGAAGAAGAAGAATTAACATCACTTGATTTCACTTGAGAAACAATCGATTTGTTTTGTGAATTACGGATCATGGATTTGTTTTCGATAATCGTCAACACATCTTGAGTACTTCTTTCCAAAAGATTACCACCGGCGGCAGAATTCAAAGAATCTTGGTAGGTTGGGTTTAAGGCATTGTACGAAGGAGATCTTTGTAACGGTCCCATGCCTCATGAAAAGATTCACCAAAACGTTGTTCAGAGTTGGAAATTTCATTTCGGAGATTTATCGTTCTTGAGGGAGGAAAGAATTCATTGATGAATTTAGAAACGAGATCTTCCCAAGTGAGAATAGAACGAGGGGGTTCTTTTTCGAGCCAACGACGGGCTGCCCCTGCAAAAGAGAATGGAAAAAGCATAAGCTTAATCGCTAAATTAGGCACATCCTTGTATTTGATGGTGGAAGTTATTTTTTAAACCAACGAATGTGATCATGAGGATTGTCTTTCTCAAGTCCAAAGAATTGGTCCGAAGTCATCATATTAATGAGACTATGCTTGAGCTCGAAATGCTCAACAAGAATTGGAGGAACCACGACTGCCTTCGCATAACCCTCGGTGGGTGCACGGAGCAATTCCGCCATAATACGTTGATCGACCATCATAACTACAGGAGATTCTTCAAGAGAAAAAGGTTGCTTTGAACATCTTCGGTTACGACGTTTCGGGTTTGTGGTGGTTAAGAAGAATTACCAACAAGATTAGAAGAAGAACGAGTGCGCATGCACTAAATACAAGAAAAACATAATATTTTTGGTAACCGGATATTAAAAGTCCACGGTAGCTCTTTAAACTACGCACAAGAGAGCGGAAGGAATTAGCGCGCCGAAGCGTTTTAAAAGCGTTCTTCCTTTTTGGGTGATGTTCCTTGGATCAAGCCCGCGTTATATCCTCCTTATAGTTTGTAATTCAAAGGTGAGCCGATTATAAAGATTAACAACACAATTTGTTTTGTTGGTTTTATAATTTTTTTTGGTACTTTCAATACTTTAGGAAAAGTATTGTTGGTAATTTTTTAATTTTTAATATTAAGAAAATATATTCACAAACGGAAAATGATAACTTTACGAGGAAGGGTCTTCAAAAACTAATCTTCAAACGTACACGAAAATCGCACACACCTCCCCAGCAGCGGCGCCAAAAATTGACTCGTCCTTATTAGTATATATAAATATAATAAATATATAATATAAATAACTAATAAGGATAAGATCAATAATAAGAGAGATAAGTATTCCGTAAGGCTTCTAGAAAATTGCTTTTAACCAAAGCAAAATCCAAAACATCCCGGGTCATTTCCCAACGAGGTGTGAATTGAAGATCGGATTACGTTTATGATCGTGTGATTGAATGGTTAAAGGGTTTTTTGGAATGGTTTTCTAATTTCTACAATTAAAATGCAAAAACGAATAAGGGAAACCTAAAAAACGAAAGCTAACAATGATTTTAAACCTAAAAACGAGAACGGGATCGAAACCCGTTCTTTAAAAAAACAAATTGTAAAATTTTAACCTTACAAAAACAAATTTAATTTTCTTAGGTGCTAAATGATAAAGAAAAATTTTAAAAAAAAAAGAATTATGTAATTTTTTTATTTTTAATAATTTTTTATGAATTAAAAACAGTTTTAAAAAGAAAATTTGATAAAAAATACTAAATTAAACGGGAAAAATTTGAAAAAAATGCAAAAAGGTAGTTTGAAAGGAGCTGAATCTAGAAAAATAAAATGGGTGAAAGTACTTTTTGAAATAAGCCAGAAATAAGCACTTAAAGGCTGTTAGCTTAAAAGGGCCAAAAGTGTATAAAAGATAAACACTGAGTAGGGCTAACAGATAGCCCTACTGGTGCCATTGGTTAAGTGTGTAAGAGTGTGGGACGTGTGTGTGCTATAAGGGAGGTCAAATGGTCGAACCTTAGGCCTTCCTTTTTACAAAAACTTTTTTTTAATTTCTTTTTGCAAATTTGTAAAAGTAGTGAAAATAAACAACTTTAAAAAAGTGAGTTTTTACAAAACTTAAAAATAAGCTGAAATAAGCAAAATAAAAGTGATAGAATGTGGTTATATTAACTAAGGCTAATTATGTTAAAACTGTTAAGCTATTTAAGGGCAAATAAGCTATTGGAAAAAGAAACTAAGCTAAAACAGATAGTATACTATACCTAATAAGCAATTTGAACAAAAATAAGCAAAGAAAAACAGACAGATAAGCTAAAATAGGCAAATAAGCAAATGGGCTAATCACTACATACAACCAGCCTAAGGGATAACTTTTGGGCTTATTTTTAAGCCCTAAGATGGAACCTTATGGCTTAATGAGATATATGAGCTTAAAGCTTATCCCGGTGGCTTTCTAAATCAACAATCGAAATAGAATTTGAAAATCAAATAAGGTGCTAAAAAGACTTAAGAAAAGGCTGGTTTACACAGGTTGTTTACTTTTTTGGTTTTCTTAAAATACAAATGGGCTTTTTGCAGATTAATTTTAAGCAAGAAAAATAAGACTAAAATCTAAACAAAGTTAAAACAGATAAAAATTGTCAACTAATGAGCTTATGATAAGCTAAAAATAGTTTATACTAAACTAAATTTGAATTTGAAAAAAAGACCTTTTTAAACTAAATAATGACTTGACAGTTTTGACAGTTTTAGACTAAAGCAAAAGTATAGTAAAAGGAAACTAACCTACGGCATTAGGACATCAATAACAACACAAAATCAAGACTCGAAAGCTGCTAAAAAGTTCTTAATCAAATAGGCACTTAAAACTTGTTCTTGAACCACAGTTTTGAACAACTTTTTAGAAAAACCTTAAAACAAACATTAAGACTTAAAAATTTTGAGAAACTGATTAAAAATACTTAAATAAGGCTTGTAAAAGTCTGCAAGGTGACCCAAATGGTTTAAAACCTGTTTTGCCCCACTTTAACCCCTTGATCCAAACACCCCTTTAAGTAATTTAAAAACCAATTTAAACTAATATAAGCTGATTTAAGCAAAAAGTCTTGAAGACAAATGGCAAACAAACAATATTAAACAACTTTAAGCAATAACAACTCAAAAATAAGCAGTCAAATAAGCAAATAGGCAACTAGCACTATTAAGGTAAAAATGGACAGTTTTAAGCAAAAACTCACACAAAGGGCATTTAGGCAATAAACAAAGACAATAAACATAAAACAAACATAAATAAGCAAGAATAAGCAGGAAATAAGCATAAATAAGCAGATGAACAGTAAATAAGCAAAATTGAAAAAACTGAAAACTTACAAAACCCTTGCTCAAAACAGGGTGAATAAAAGTAATCTACAAGCTCTAGCTTGTCAAAGACAAGCTAGTGTGGTCTATAAGCTCTTCTAAGGCTAGCTTATCATCCAATTTGCTGAGGTACTTTTAGGGGTGAGCTTTTTTGTGATTTTTTTTAAGACAGAATTGAAAACAATGTTTATATAAGCTCTCAATGAATTAAGAGCTTATACAAAAGCTTAAAAAAACAATATTTAAGAGACAAGTAATGTAAATGACAATAACTAAAGGAAAACTTTTTAATTTCATTAAATTGATAATGCTTGAAAATTAAATGACAAGTAAATAAAAATGACAGTAAATTAAGTAGCAATATTAAATTTGGTACAAATTTGTTATTACAAGACTTAGCAAAACAAAATTCGACAAAAAATATAAGCTATAAAGGACCTATATTTATACTAATAATTCTTCATGTCTTGAGCTTCACTTGTGCTTGTTTACTGAGAGAGTTGAGGACTTGTATTTGTTGTGTGAGTACAACCCAAAGGTAATCTTAGCCATTAATTATGCTTTGTCCCCAAGTCAAATCATCACGACCCTTGATTATCTTGTCCAATGGTGTTGTTTAGGATTGCCAAAGTGGCAATTGGAGTGTAGTGAGGTGGGGTGTGGTGAAAGGGATGGTTTTGGCTGGTTGGAACAGTAGACGAGGCAATAAAAGAGACAATGAATAGTGACAAAAGTTTAGCGGGAAATTTTTGAGTTACTGTGTGTTTGTTTTTGGGTGCAGGGTGAGGGTTTAGAGATTTGACAAATTTAGCCCCTTAGTTTGTATTGTTATGTTGCAATGAAAGTCCTTGTGGTGATTTAAGTTTATGGGACTTGGCAACATTAGCCCTTGAGGGTGTGTTGAGGTTTTACATGTACAGTCCTTTGTAGGACTAATGGTGGTTAACTGTTTAAGGCTTTTGGGCTAACAGGTTTAAAAGAGTGATTGGGCTTATTCTTTGGTTTTGGGCCAGTTTGGGTTGTTTCCTTATTAAAAGGATTTTTGGGTTTGGGCCGAGCATAATAAAAAAGGATTGGGCCCTTATGCTTGAATAAGTCTTTGACATTAACCCTTAATGGGTTGCCCCGGCCCATTAGATGGGTAAGGGTGGCCCATTAAGAATTTCTTTGGTTACGGCTTTGACTTTGACTGTTGACTTTTTGGGGTTGACTTTGACTTGGACTTTGTTGACTTTTGACTTTGACTTTGACTTTGTCTTTTTCACGCTTTTCCATTCCGTGCTTGGTTTTGTCCGTTTTTGCTTAATTTTTTGTCCTTTTGTCGGATATCCGTTTCCTGCACAATATAGATGAAAACATACAAATACAATGTATTTTTGGTACGTTTTTGGTCGTTTAAGTCCGGTTTTAATAGAAAATGGTATGTGTAATTAAGCACATACCATATACCAAAAATTAAATGATTACAAGAGTATAGGAATTACATAGTGTCTTCTATGGAATCATGATCGATGCTTGACCTTTGTTTGCTCTTCTTTTCTTTAGAAAATCGTCCTTTGTGTGTATGGTATGAAGAATATAATTTTGCACACCGAAAACTCATTTTTGAGTCTTTTATTTATAATGTCTGAAAAAGTTTGTATACGCCATATTGGGGGTGTTTCCCTTGGAGTGCGCGCAAAGTTTATAATCAATCTGATATATCTTCCCAAAATAATTTATTCACCAAATCTCTAAATAGTTATCCAACTGGATACGGCGTATAGGTAGTCGTGGATACGCCATATTTGGAATTGATAATACGCGTTTTCTTGTGAAGAATTGGCGCTGATATGCCGTCTCTCTTTTTGTGGATACGACGTATTGGTCAAAAATAAGCTTTCTTCAAATATCTTCATTTTAGCTTCAAAATATGCGCCTTTTAGCATGTCTTCACAAATCACTCCTTAATTTTTATAAATAACACTTTTAAGCAATTAAGTATAAATTCTTGCAATAATTATATAAAAGTAGGTAATTTATTCGGGATAAATAATGGTATAAATGTGACGTTATTTGATGTCATCAAATACCCCTCCACTTGAATCCTACTTTTCCTCAAGCAGACTCTAGCTTATATTGAAAATGTATCCCAACCGAAGTCAAGGATTTTTATGTTTAAGCACTTCTCTTGTTTTAATCACTTGTCCAAGACCAAACACCTTACGAAATATGGAAATGAAAACACTCAGATCACTCAACTAATCTAGGGTGTAACATTTAATTGGTACACTCATTTTCTCGGTCATGATTAGCTTCATATCATATGCTTGGCAAGGATACACATCTCCACCACTAAAGCTAAGGAGGAACAAGTCAAAAGGTAAATTGGTTTTTATATAAGGCTTAAGGGTGATCATTCTAACAACCTTTCACCGATAGTACCACACCAACAAGGCAGCTGAAGTACACATACACGGCTAATGACGGAATAGACATGTGTGTTCGATCACATCCTCATTCGAGTTTAACAAAGGGTTAGGATGAAGAGCGATATAGGTTAGGGATCTTCTAACTTTCACCAAAAGTAATAAACCAACAAGGTGGCTGAAACATGCATATATGGACGTAACGACGAAGTAGACATGCATGACTCGATCTCAACCTTGTTCGAGTAAAACCTAAGGTTAATTGCTAGCAAAGGTAAGTAAATTGTTGGTAAATAAAATTCATAAAACAAATACATTAAGCTTGAACAAATAAGGTAGTTGCTAGTAACTTTTCCCGACCGTTCCATGATAAAGACTCGAAATATATACAAACGCCTCGATCATAGAAATGACAAAGACAACCTAAGTTGGCGTTCCCATAATGGTCAACTTCCCGAACATCCTAAATTTACATACTTTTACAAAAGTGATGATATCGGCCACTTTATACAAAACTATACATCGTTGATTTTTATCCATATATCAATGAATAATCGATCCTTCAAATCAAATCGAAAGATCCCCCCATACTAGAACTAAACATTGTCCTCAAATTGTTTAAAGAAGGTCTCTATACCAAATCTAAGCCATTTATTAAGTATGCTTAAAGATAAACGTTAGTTGATAAGATTTGGATATTGGATTCCCAAATGAAGTTGAGGATGTGAAGCTCTTGTGAACGAAGGACAAAACCGCGAGCACGAGAGGCTTCAAAAATCCTGGCAAATCCTAAGACATACAAACTACAAACCACAGAAATAGAAGAGGCGAGCCTCCTCACAACACAAAACACTTATTCATTACTACTACTATAATCATATTAGGATAGGCATGGGTTGCCACCCACGAAGCGCTTGTTTAAGGTCACTAAGCTTGACCCAATCCCCCCATACTTGAGCTTGTTAAGGGGGATAGAAATAGAGACACGGAACATCCAAGATATGGATGTCCTCTCCATAAGAGCAAGGAAAAATCTCCATCGGGCTTTTAAAAAGTTTAATGACTTTGAAAGCTTTAGAGCCCCGATGAAGATAATTCCGGAGAAGAGAAGTATGAACTCCTTTAGAAGTGAGAATCCCGGGGTTGAAAACTTTTTCCTCATTTTCGGATGAAAACGAGAGTAAAATTTCAGACCCGGGAACTTCTTTGTGGAAAGGAAGTTCATAAAGAGGAGGATTAAAATCCTCAAGAATTAAAGAAGTATTAGTGGTATTCTTTACATTCTTATTCGGTGTTACACGAATAGTGACTTCAAAAAGGTTCCCATGAATGAGTATGCCCGGATTAAATACCTTGTCATCGTTGTTAGTCAAAGGCAAAGCATGCAACCCAGGAAAAATCTCATAAAAAACCAAGTCACACTCGAAGGGAAGGAAGAAATTGCTTGATCCAGGAAGATCAAGTTCATCAATCAAAAGTTTAGACTCTTTGATTTTCTCTTACTCGGAGTCAAATGGTTCATCATATGTATTATCATTAACGGTCTCAAGATCAAAAAGTTCATCATCATAATCATCCCATAATGGGAGGAGAATAGTAAATCAATAGCATGTTTAATCGGTGAACATCTCTAATCTCAGAAATGGTATCAACAAGATTGTCATCAGGAGAGTTTTTATCAACCGAATCTTCGAGAATATAATCCATTTCCTTGATAGGATCATGGTTAAGCAAATACTCTATTTCTTGAAGATCGGATTCGGAATCAAAGGGAAGGTAATCAATTTCTGGTGGAAATGTAAAATGAGCGAGTTCATCGGCGAACTCCTCACAAGAAATAGATCCTCAATCTTAGAAAGCATGAGACTAGTGAAAAGAAGTGTTACTGCCACTTAAAGAATTATTAAAAGGAGGAGATGAGATGAAGGAATTACTATTTTCCCAGTGAAAATGAATCACTTGCGAGATAGAGCCTTTCGAATTCCTTCACAATTAAATCACTTTCTCAAAGAAAGTAAGTGAGGGGAAGCAAGAAGACTTGGTCATGGGTTTTTTGAAATCAGAGTGATGGGAATGCCACTCAGATGAATATCATGAATAAGAGAATGAGAGATCTTTGGTTTTATCAAAATTTAGCAAGTTTCTTAATAATGTCTCCTCCGATCATCATAACTTCCGGGAAGTTTAAGTCGGAATAGAATGATAAAGAAGTGGGATTGCCACTTGGATGATTGGTAATATTTTCATTTGCAAACAAGAAGTCTCGTCAAGATAGTTCATCGTGTGAAAATGTTACAACAATCATGTTGATAGATTCTTGACTTAGGTGGGATTTAATACTTAAAGGTGTCCACGTCTCATATTCATAGGTACTCTTTCATTAAAAACCATCACGTAGAAACATTCTTCTCCATGAACGTCGATCAAAAGCATTAGCGGTCCGTAAGAAAGGTCTTCTTCCCAAGATGAGGGGGAACACGAGACGCTTTCATACATAATCAATGAGACAAAATAAGACGAGCGAGCGAGAAATGCGAACTTTCCAACCGGAACAAGACGATCTCTTGCAATATCCATTCCTGTACAAATTAACACGATTAGCAAGTCAAGGTCAACATTTGTGTTGGAAATAATGCCTAAAAGGTAAACCTAACTTTTTCCAAACCGAGAATGGCATCTAGTTGATGCTAGCACCTAGATTGGCTAGGGCCTTGTACTTGAGCTCACTAAAACCACACGGAATGAGAAATTTTCCAGGGTCACCAAGTTTTTCGGGTAACTTCTTTAGGATAACCGCTGAGCAATTTTCATTGAGGGGTATATTTGCCAATTCTAAAAATTTTCTCTTTGTTGGAGTAGGATACTTTAAGCATTTTTTGGTATTTCGGGATAAGAATTAAAGCATCGGCAAGAGTGATATTGATATGAAGTTGTTTAAACATTTGCCAAAATTTGTGGATTTGGACTTCATCTTTTTCTTTCTGTTTTTCTTGGTTCATTCTTGACGGATAAGGAATATGAGGATGACGAGCATCCTTTTGGTGAACCACATAATTTCTTTGTGACAGAGGTTTAGCTTTTTAGACAAGAAGAGGTGGGACCTTAATGGTAAACTCACCATGTTTCGGGTCCGTTAAAGTCTCCTCAACACGTTGATCCTCCTCCGGATTAACGAATGGAGGAGGCATAGGAAAGGTAGGTCCATCAAGAACCAGACCACTTCGAGTGGTAATGGCTTTCAACTCACCTTTTGGGTTAGCAACGGTGTTGCTAGAGAGAGATCCCGTTCCTGAGGTACAAGCGGTGTTCATTTGAAATAAGCTTGCCATCATGTTCTTAAGCTCGTTTGTTTGGTTAGACATTAAAGTTTGAATCGAATTTTGCATTTCATTTCTTAACTCATTTTTCACATTGTTGAATTTGGTTTTTTGCATGGTCTTTCATGTTAGCCTTATTTGTTTTCCTTAATTTTTCTCTAATTCACTTATAGGAACACTTGATTATATGTTGAATTGGAGGCTTGATAAATTTACATTTTGATGAAATTGTTTCCTCTCGGTAATATCCTTGAGGTTGGCTAAACCGGTTTTGATTATTTTGCCCATTTTGTTGAGCAAAACTCGGTGGTCTAGTTTGATTAGCCACACCTGAAGGACGATAACCAGAATTACCCTGATTGTAGTTAACCGCGGCTGCTGAAACGTATCCTTGAATATTATCCCGATATTCCGGAAAAGTGTTGCCATCGGCGGCGAGACACTAATAATATGGATGAGCACCACCGCAAGTAACACAAACTTCCTCAACGGCTTTTACGGAATCTGGAGGTGGGTTTGCTTGGAATTGTTTGAGAATAGCCGTCATGGCGGTAGTCACAGCACACGTTGATGATTTACTTGCAGGGGTTTGAGTAAGTTTGGCTATATCGGAGGAGAGAAAGAAGAATTAACAATCACTTGATTTTATTTGAAAACAATCAATTTGTTTCGTGTATTGCGGACCTGGATTTGTTTCGATAATCGTCAACACATCTTGAGTACATTCTTTCCAAAAGATTACCACCCACCGCAGTAATTTAAAAATCTGGTCGGTTGGGTTTTTAGCACTGATTAAAGGTACAAGTGTGGTAATTCGGTTAAACCATGATGGAGGGGCATGCACGAAGTATAATCTTGTAATGGCCCATGCCTCATTAAACGATTCACCAAAAACTTTGTTCAAGAGTTTGGAAATTTCATTTTGAGATTTTATCGTTCTCAGGAAGGGAGGAAAGAATTACATTGATGAATTTAGAAACGAATACTTCCTCAAGGAGAATAGAACGAGGAGTTCTTTTCGGAGAGCCAACGATGGGCCGCCCTGCAAGAGAGAATGGAAAAAGCATAAGCTTAATCGCTGAATTAGCACATCCTTGTATTTGATTGTGGAAGTTATTTTGTTAAACCAACGAATGTGATCATGAGGATTGTCTTTCTCAAGTCCGAAGAATTGGTCCGAAGTCATCATATAATTAGAATTATGCTTGTAAGCTCAGAAATGCTCACAACAATTGAGGAACCACGATTGAGCCTCCCGCCCAAATTAACCCCGTGGGTGCACGGAGCAATTCCGCCATAGTACGTTGATCGGAGGGTAGATGCCATCGTAGACTACGAAGATTTCATCAAGAAAAAAGGTTACATTGAACAGTCTTCGTTGACTGAGTTTTCGGTTTTGTGGTGGTTAAGAAGAATTACCAACGAGATTAGAAGAAGAACGAGTGCGCATGCACTAAATACAAGAAAAACACAATATTTTTGGTAACCGGATATTAAAAGTCCACGGTAGCTCTTTAAACTACGCACAAGAGAGCGGAAGGAATTAGCAACGGCCTTAGAGAATCGCGATATAAAAGAGCGTAACTACTTTTCTTTTGGTGCGATGTCCTTGAGGATCAGCCCGCCTTATACCCTCCTTATAGTTTGTAATTCAAAGGTGAGCCGATTATAACGATTAACAACACATTTTGTTTTGTTAGGTTCTTTAAAAAACAAAAATATGAGGTCACAGTATATCATACTTTACAGTAGAAAGAGATATTGTTGGTAATATTTATTAATTTTATAATAATAAGTAAAATAATTATTCACAAACGTAAAATGATACTTTACGAGCTACAAGAAGGGACTTCAAAAATTAATCTTCAAACATAACACGAAAATCGCACCACGACCTCCCCGGCCACGGGCGCCACAACCTTATGACTCGTCCCTATCTAGCTACCTATAAATATCATATATAATAATATAAATACGTAATAATTATAAAGTAACACCAATAATACAGAGAGATAAGTAATCCTAACGCTCTATAAAAAGCTTTTAACAAAGCACAAATTCCAAAACCTCCAGGGTCGTATCCCAACTAGGTCTGTGAATTGACGAGAATACGACATTACGTCTATATGTGAATCAGCGTCGACTAGAGATGATAGGTTAAAGGCGGTTTTTCTTGGAATGGTTTCTCAATTCTTCTACAATTAAAAATGCAAATAACGAATAAGGGAAACCTAAAAAACGAAAGCTAACAATGATTTTAAACCTAAAAACGAGAACGGGATCGAAACCCGTTCTATAAAAAAAACAATTTGTAAAATTTTAACCCTACAAAAACAAATTTAATTTTCTTAGGTGCTAAATGATAAAGAAAATTAAAAAAAAAGAATTATATATTTTTTTATTTTTTAATAATTTTTTATGAATTAAAAATAGTTTTAAAAAGAAAAATTGATAAAAAATACTAAATTAAATGGGAAAATTTTGAAAAAATGCAGAAAAGTAGTTTGAAAGGAGCTGAATCTAGGAAAAATAAAATGGGTGAAAGTACTTTTTGAAATAAGCCAGAAATAAGCACTTAAAGGCTGTTAGCTTAAAAGGGCCAAAAGTGTATAAAAGATAAACACTGAGTAGGGCTAACAGATAGCCCTACTGGTGCCATTGGTTAAGTGTGTGAGAGTGTGGGACGTGTGTGTGCTATAAGGGAGGTCACAAGGTCGAACCTTGGGCCTTCCTTTTTACAAAAACTTTTTTTTAATTTCTTTTTGCAAATTTGTAAAACTAGTGAAAATAAACAACTTTAAAAAAGTGAGTTTTTACAAAACTTAAAAATAAGCTGAAATAAGCAAAATAAAAGTGATAGAATGTGGTTATATTAACTAAGGCTAATTATGTTAAAACTGTTAAGCTATTTAAGGGCAAACAAGCTATTGGAAAAAGAAACTAAGCTAAAACAGATAGTATACTATACCTAATAAGCAATTTGAACAAAAATAAGCAAAGAAAAATAGACAGATAAGCTAAAATAGGCAAATAAGCAAATGGGCTAATCACTGCATACAACCAGCCTAAGGGACAACTTTTGAGCTTATTTTTAAGCCCTAAGATGGAACCTTATGGCTTAATGAGATATATGAGCTTAAAGCTTATCCCGGTGGCTTTCTAAATCAACAATCGAAATAGAGTTTGAAAATCAAATAAGCTGCTAAAAAGACTTAAGAAAAGGCTAGTTTACACAGGTTGTTTACTTTTTCAGTTTTTTTAAAATAATACAAAATGGCTTTTTGTCAGATTAAATTTAAGCCAAGAAAAATAAGACAAAAATCTAAAACTAAAGTAAACAATAAAAATTGTCCACTAATGAAGCTTATGCTTCTAAAAAATTCATAGCCCTATAAAAGACCAGTTTATTTAAATTAAATTTGAATTTGAAAAAAAAAGACTTTTTAAAACTAAAAAATGACTTGACAGTTTTGACAATTTTAGACTAAAGCAAAAGTATACTAAAAGGAAATTAACCTACTGCATTAGGACATCAATAACAACACAAAATCAAGACTCAAAAGCTACTAAAAAGTTCTTAATCAACTAGGCACTTAAAACTTGTTCTTGAACCACAGTTTTGAACAACTTTTTAGAAAAACCTTAAAACAAACATTAAGACTTAAATTTTTTGAGAAACTGATTAAAACAACTTAAATAAGGCTTGTAAAAGTCTGCAAGGTGACCCAAATGGTTTAAAACATGTTTTGCCCTAATTTAACCCCTTGACCCAAACACCCCTTTAAGTAATTTAAAAACCAATTTAAACTGATATAAGCTGATTTAAGCAAAAAGTCTTGAAGACAAATGGCAAACAAACAATATTAAACAACTTTAAGCAATAACAACTCAAAAATAAGCAGTCAAATAAGCAAATAGGCAACTAGCAGTATTAAGGTAAAAATGGACAGTTTTAAGCAAAAACTCAAACAAAGGGCATTTAGGCAATAAACAAAGACAATAAGCATAAAACAAACATAAATAAGCAAGAATAAGCAGGAAATAAGCACAAATAAGCAGATGAACAGTAAATAAGCAAAATTGAAAAAATGAAAACTTACAAAACCCTTGCTCAAAACAGGGTGAATAAAAGTACTCTACAAGCTCTAGCTTGTCAAAGACAAGCTAGTGTGGTCTATAAGCTCTTCCAAGGCTAGCTTATCATCCAATTTGATGAGGTACGTTTAGGGTTGAGCTTTTTTATGATTTTTTTTAATGACAGAATTGAAAACTTCAATGAATCAAGAGCTTATACAAAAGCTTAAAAAAACAGTATTTAAGAGACAAGTAATGTAAATGACAATAACTAAAGGAAAACTTTAAAATTTCATTAACTTGATAATGCTTGAAAATTAAATGACAAGTAAATAAAAATGACAGTAAATTAAGTTGCAATATTAAAATTGGTACAAATTTGTTATTACAATACTTAGAAAAACAAAATTCGACAAAAAATATAAGCTACAAAGGACCTATATTTATACTAAAAGTTCTTCATGTCTTGAGGCATCACTGTGCTTATTTACTGAGAATAGTGAGAGGATGTTGTTTGTGGTGAGATAGAACCCTAAGTAAATCTTAGCCATCCAATTATGCTTTGTCCCAAGACAATCAACACGACCCATTGCTTCATCTTGTCCTATGGTGTTAGTTTTATTGCCTAAGTGGCAAATGAAGTTTAGTGAGTAGGGTGTGATATGAAAGGTAGAGGTTTATGGCTGGTATGAACAGTAGACGAAGGCAATAATAAGAGACAATTGAATATGACAATAGTGTTGGGCGGAAATGTTTGAGTTACCCGTGGTTTGATTTTGGGTGCATGGTGAAAGATTTGGAGATTTGACAAGTTTAGCCCCTTAGTTTGTATTGTCATGTTGCAATGAAAGTCCTTGTGGTGATTTAAGTTTATGGGACTTGGCAACATTAGCCCTTGAGGGTGTGTTAAGGTTTTACACGTACAGTCCTTTGTAGGACTAATGGTGGTTAATTGATAAGGCCTTTTGAGTTAACAAGGTTAAAAGAGGATGGGCTTATTCTTTGTTTTTTGGCCAGTTTGGGTTGTTTCCCCTTATTAAAATGATTTTTGGGTGTTAGGATGCCAGCATATTAAAAAAGGATTGGCCTTATGCTTAATAAGTCTTTACATTAAACCCTTTAAATGGGTTGCCACGTCCCATAGCTTGGTAACGGGGGTGGCACATTAAGAATTTCTTTGGTTACGGCTTTGACTTTGACTGTTGACTTTTTGGGGTTGACTTTGACTTGTACTTTGTTGACTTTTGACTTTTGACTTTGACTTTGACTTTGTCTTTTTTACGCTTTTCCATTCCGTGCTTGGTTTTGTCCGTTTTTGCTTGATTTTTCGTCCTTTTGTCGGATATCCGTTTCCTGCACAATATAGATGAAAACATACAAATACAAGGTATTTTTTGGTAACGATTTGCTGTGTTCGTAAAGTGCCGGTTTTTAATGGATAATAGTATGTGGTACTATACAGCACACATACCAAAATCCCCCATACTAAACTATTGTCGTTTCCTCACGCAATGCTATAAGTAAACACTTAAGAAAACTAAGACTCTCAATCCCCCTCGACTAATAACCTCGAAAAGTAGCTAAGTGTTCGTCAAGGGGAAATAAAGAATCAAAAGCTTTGAAAAGCCCCATTTTGACCATTTTTTATATTTACACTAACTACCACTAATATTTTTATATTTTTCCTTTTTCTTTTTCTCAACTAACTAACTTGTTTGACTTTCGTTATTTTTAGGGATCAATAAGAACAAGACGCACTTAAATCCTAAAATAGCTCAAAAAGAGAAATTCAATCGTCCCTGACTTTTCCTTATTCCAAACCGAAGGTTATAACAGAAATCACCGACAAAATTATAAGTTAAGAGCTACACTACTCATGAGTTGTTACTTGTGAATTTTTCACTCTCAAGACAATTATTATATATATTAGGTGAAATGATTCCATTTATAATTTCAACTATGGAACAACGTTTTATTACAAAATTTATGCTTAAACGGGTCCACCCGCTAATAATGAGTTTTGAAGGCTAGATCATCACATGTAGTGACTTTCGTACTCGGCATATCCCAACCTAGCGGCTAATTGACCAGGCATTATTACACCCCACATAACTATTAATCGGGACCTCCACGGGACCATTGTTTCAAAAACTCTTTTGGTTTCCCGTATTTACTAGCTTATTTAGAAAAACTTAAAAATGAAATATCCTTAGATTCAAAAGCATATTTAAAATTTAAGGAAAAAGAGATTTTCCCAATATTATTAAATACACAATACCACACTAACATAATTATACATCCTTAAAACTAAGGAAATCTCGTCCTTTTAGAAGGCTGCAACATCGTTTTGAGCCGGCCATATGCAGCAAACTTTATCAGTCCTCTGGATAATTACTATGTGCCGAATATTTAGAAGAACTGCAACATCGTTGTTAGTCGAGCAGGATGCAGGACACTGTTTATCACCCAACAGTTTATTATGTTATTACCACTTTTTTTTTAATATTACCATGATATAGAGAAAAATTCTCGTTTTAGAAAATTTAAGTATAAATTTGAACTAAAAATTATTGATATCGAACTATCCATCAAAATTGTTGATTTAAGTTTAATTTTCAATACCACGTATTATTAGTCTGTTAGTTAGCATAAGGGAAAAAATCCCACAAACTACACTTATGACTCTTAAGATCCCCATTAAATCCTTGTTTAGTAGCAATTTAACTCATACTTAACCTCTAATCATTTTTCGTTCTTCGCAAATGATCCTACTAATGCTTAGTCTAAAAGATAAGGAACAAGCTATAGCTCAACTCCTCGACCGACATCGTAGTCAAAATTATGTTCTTATTCTAGCCCAGCAGAAAAGTCAAAATTGTGACAAAACAACTTATTTTATTTTTAAAATTTTTTATTTTTTTAAAATTTTTTGGTATTTGGTGGAAAAAAACGATATACATAAAAACAATTGATAGAGTCCCTCCCCAAACCTAGAACTAAACACTATCCTCAATGTTTTAAGAAGGGTCTCTACGCAAATCCTAAGCCATTTATTAAGTATGCTTAAAGATAAACATTAGTCGATAAGATTTGGATATTGGATTCCTAAAATGAAGCTGAGGATGTGAAGCTCTTGTGAATGAAGGACAAAACTGCGAGCACAAGAGGCTTCAAAAATCCGGGCAATCCTGGACATACAAAACCACAAAACACAGAAAATAGAAGAGGCGAGCCTCCTCACAACACAAAACACTTATTCATTACTACTACTACTATAATCATATTAGGATAGGCATGGGTTGCCACCCACGAAGCGCTTGTTTAAGGTCACTTAGCTTGACACAATCCCCCCATACTTGAGCTTATCAAGGGGGATAGAAATGGAGACACAGAACATCCAAGACACGGATGTCCTCTCTATAAGAGCAAGGAAAAATCTCCATTGGGCTTTTTAAAATTTTAATGACATTGAAAGCTTTAGAGCAAGCCCCGATGGAATAATACCGAGGAAGAGAATATGAACTACATTAAATCTTTAAAAGTGAAAATACCCGGGGTGAAAACGTTTTTTTCCTCATTTTTGGATGAAAACGAGAGTAAATTTCAGACCCGGGAACTTCTTTGTGGAAAGGAAGTTCATAAAGAGGAGGATTAAAATCCTCAAGAATTAAAGAAGTATTAGTAGTCTTCTTTACATTCTTATTCGGTGTTACACGAATAGTGACTTCAAAAAGGTTCCCATGAATGAGTATACCCGGATTAAATACCTTGTCCTCGTTGTTGGTCAAAGGCAAATCATCAATCTCAAAAAAATCCTCATAGAAAACCGAGTCACACTCGGGGGAAGGAAGGAAATCACTTGATCTAGGAAGATCAAGTTCATCAATCAAAAGTTTAGACTCTTTGATTTTCTCTTCCCAAGAGTCAAATGGATCATCATATGTATTAGCATTAACGGTCTCAAGATCAAAAAGTTCATCATCATAATCATCCCATAATGGCGAGGATGAGTAATCAAGAGCATGTTCATCGGTGAACATCTCATAAATGGTAACAACAAGATTGTCATCAGGAGAATTTTTATCAACCGAATCTTCGAGAATAGAATCCATTTCCTTGATAGGATCATGGTTAAGAAAATACTCTATTTCTCGAAGATCGTATTCGGCATCAAAGTGAAGGTAATCAATTTCTGGTGGAAATGTAAAATGAGCGAGTTCATTGACGAACTCCTCAAGAGAATAATCACTAGTCTCAGAAATCGGGAGACTATGTGAAGAAGAAGTGGTACTGCCACTTAAAGAATTATGAAAAGGAGGGAGAAGAGATGAAGGATTACTATTTTCCAGTGGAAATGAATCACTTACGAGATAAGCTTCGAATTCTTCCCAAATTAAATCACTTTCTTCTAATAAAGTAAGTGTGGGGGAAGAAGAAGACTTGGTCACGGTTTCTGAAATCGGAGTGGGAATGCCACTCAATGGATTATCATGATAAGGAGGGAGATCTTTGGTTTTATCAAGATTTTAGTCAAGTTACTTAATAATTGTTCTCCCACCGGTATCAAAGATATCAATCCTAACATCCTTCCGGTGAAGTTAAGTCGGTATGAGAAGTGATAGAAGAAGTGGGATTGCCACTTGGATGATTGGTAATCTTTTTATTTGCCAACAAGTCTTCAAGATATTCTTCGTGTGAAATATTGTAGACATCAATCATGTTGATTGATTCTTGATGAGGTTGGGTTGAATAGCTTGAAGTGTCATGTCTCATATTCAATGTTAATCTTTCATTAACCCGGGTGGGGGGGGGGGGGCGTCACAGAGAATCATTTTCTTCCTCATGAACGTCAATCAAAGCACGAGCGGTCCGTAAGAAAGGTCTTCCCAAGATGAGGGGGACAACGATGATCGCTTGTACACCCCCAAAAATCAGGACACCGCAGCGGAAGGTAAACATTGGGGTGCTACTTCAGGCACAAAACACAAGAGTCACGAAAACGACCGTCAAAAAGAGACGTTTTATAAAATGTCACGAGTTTCATTTTAATAAAATGTCAGAGTATACACAGGTTCAATAATAATGTATTAAGAAAACATTGTCAAAATACTTTGACAAATAGACTCAAGTTATTAAGCCTTCAAAAATATATATATCCGCAGCGACTCGAATGCTCCCAATGCTCCACTAGCAAAATAGTAACCTGAAAATACATGCTAAAAACATCAACAATAATGTTGGTGAATTCATAGGTTTAAGTGAAAAGCAATATTGAAATAATTTAAGAAATATTTCAGAAGAAAAGTAGCGTTACGGCATTTAAAAGTGTTATTTCTGAAATCCATCCGAAATCCAAGTAGTGATTCAGTAAATCAAGAAGTATTTAAAAGTGGACCACAAGATCGAATTAATGTGGACTAAGTACATATCCACAGGGTCTCCAAAACAAGTAATGTAGAGACAAGAGAAACACATTCATCAAGTCTAAGTATATATTATTCACTAAAGCTCATGACACCTGAGCCTTAACTAGATTTTTGCCCCAATCAGAATATAGGATGCTTGCCAACACCCGGACACCTCTCAATGTTAAATGCACACCGATCAAACTAGTGACCCCATTAAGGGTGGGGGTTTAATAGACCCATAGATCTAACCATTAAACACAGCGCTCCACTATAATAGCAATTAAACGGTTTTCATGATAATAGGAGACTTCAACACGGCAAATAAAACTTAGGCATTAATAATCAGCAGTAATGCGATAGCATACACTTGAAAAACACTGTGTCCCGAAGTAAAACAATCAAGTCTAAAATTCATGGTATTCAAATATAGGTATTCACGATCCAATCATGTAGTAAACAAATCAAGCTTTAGTAAAAATAGTCATGTAACGCTTATGTAGTATGAAAATCAATAAGTCTCTATCAAGTAAACGAGCAGAGCATGTATTCCCCTCGCGGGTTTATAAAACATTGAAAAGATTTTAAATGCGAGACTATGAACTCACCTTGATGATGAAGAACGATTGACAGAAGTGCATATTTTAAGCACAACACAAACGGAAAATGGAACAGCTCGACCGGGAAGTTACGGTTCATCTTATCGGTTAAATCCCACTAGTAGAATGATGGTCAACACGACACGTTGATAAAGGAGTTGGATTCAAGTTGTAAGGGTTTGGTGATTGGTTAAATAAAATAAATCGGAAAGCAAACGCAGAGTGTGTAATATATTCCGTATATATTACACATGAAAGATAAACAATTATATAATTCATACGGTGAATTATATAATAAAAACAAACAAACAAAAGAATAAGTCACAACATATAATACTTTACACGTATTATTTACGAAACATAAGAAAATTAATCGTAACTATATAATTCGACACGTTTTCGAAATTCGCTTTACTAAATAAATAAAACGTTCTTGCATAAAAGTAAACACACGTTTTAAAGTTATGAAATAAGTAAACGATGTTTCTAAAGTTTTTATAAAAACTATGACTTTATTTTCTAGTTGCGAATTGATAAAATAATATTTTATAATTTAATATTTCGTTTCCTCGACGGGTTTTAGTTAAAACGTTGTCTCATTCGTAAAAGTATATTTTTCGTTTATTTACGAAGTTATTGTATTATTTCTAATAAAAATCTTAAAACTATATAACTTTGTTCATTTATCGGGTTTTTAATATAAGAAAAGGTTTAAATGAAAATACTAAGTATATAAGTTTTTTATAAATTTCAGCATGACCTTGCCGTTTATATAACGTTTCCCATATATATAAATTTCAATATTTCCTCTTTTCCATCAATAAATATCACAAGTATTTTCGTGTCCACTAATTAATAACTTGTCAATTTACATAAATGATAAATATAATTAAAACCAAACGCACCCTTATGGGCTTTTAACTACTAAACCAAACACCCCTAAGGGCTGTTAACTGTAAAAACAAACACCCCTTGGCAGCTTTACATAGCAAACAAACACCCCTCGGTGGGCTGTTTTACACAGCCAAACGCACCCATATTGGGCTGCCACCACCAAACGCACCCTAACCGGCTGGCTGACCCGGTACCGAACGCACCCTTGCCACTCTAAGGTATATTTTTTTTAAAGACGGGACTCTTTAAAGCAAATTACAACCAGCAAAACACATAATTCTGACCCAATCCATATACAACCACCTATGTTGGGGCTTTATGCGCTTTGGGGACCCGGGATGTATTAAATAAACCCCCGAAAAACAAAAAACGCCCCTGTTGGGGGTCTCAACCACAGGTTATGCATACACAGAAGATTAATAGACATTAATATAATAATTATTTAGTCTACTAACCGGGGTGGGGGAATGTGCTTATGTCTATCGGCATGTGGAAGATTATTAACACATAATATATAAACGCCCCAATTTGTGGGCCCATTAGGGGTTATTAGCTTTTTAGGGTATTGCTTGGCTGTTTTTATTGTAAACAATATCAATGGTTATTTGGGTTCTGTTTTTACAAAATAATACATAAACACACCGTATAACTTATAAAATAACAAACCTAACACAGGAACTCATCGATCATCTAAGGTTAGGATGGGTTGTGAAATGATGTAAAAATAAATACCCAATTACCAAAACAATGGAAAATGTGGTTTAATAAAGGAACAAAGTGTTTTGGATGTACAGGTGGGGGGGGGGGGGGGGGGCGGGGCGGGGGGGGGCCGGGCGGGTGTGGGGGGGGGGAGGGGGTGGGGGGGGGGAATGGGGGTAAATAGATGGCGGCTGTGGGAATAAGAAGCCGCATATGCTGTTTTTGCGAGAGGCCCGCGGGGGGATGGGTAGATCCACGATGGGGCTGGTGGGAGGGGATTTGGGGGAACTTGAATTTGTGTCTTTTGTAGGGGTGTTAATGTTTGGCAGGTTGGGTCGGGAATGAATTGGGGGAAGGTCCTCTCGGTGGCGGGGTTGTGGGTTTAAAAGCGCCGGGGGGGCTTGTAACCCACCATCGTGGGGCTAAGCGGGACTGGGAGATTGATGGGAGCCGAAACTTGGTTTTGTGTCGACGCGAGGGAAACAAAGATGGGGGAAGGGAATCGGATGGGGCGGGTGGCTTGCTGGTGTTGGTTTGTGGTTGGTTCGGTGGTTGGGGGTGATGGGCGATGGCCAGGGTTTGGGTGCGGACAGGCCGTGGGGCAAGTTGGTGTTTGGTTTGGTCGGTGCGGGGGGGGCCAGAGGAAGGAGATGCGTGGGGGGGGAGGGGTTGGTTGTTCGAGTGGGGCGATTGTTTTTGATGGTTGTTATGTGGGCTGGAGGTCCGGGTTTGTGGTTTTGTGGTTTGAGGGATAGGTGGACGTATCCCAGGGCGTGTGGGGGCGAGCGGTGGTGAAGGGGAGAACGTTTGAATTGTTAGTGGGTTGAGTTAGATTCCGGGTGGGAGGGGAGGTGGGGAGTGAGTAAGATAGTATTTTTTAAAAGTTGGATCGGAAAATCCCCGCCGGAAAATAAGTTTGCCTCGGCGTGGGCGGGTGGAAAGGTGGAGTGGGCGGTGGGCAGTGGGTTGGGTGGGGGTCGGCCAAACTCCGGGCGGGGGGGGCACGGGCGCCTGGTTGGTGGGGGCGCGGGGGGCGGCATGGGGCTGGGGGAGGCCGGTGTACAAAAATAAGGGGGCGAGGGAGTGGGGGGAGGGAGATAGAAAGGAAGGGTATGGAATAAGGAGTGGTTGTTTGTGGGGATTGTAGGTGATTGGAATTTGGAAAATAGATAATATATGTATTTATTTATTATTTATTTAAAATAAGTTGTATTAATTCAAAATTGTGGGTCAAGGTAATATTTGTCCCGGGGTTGCGTGTGTTGGGGGTAAGTTGAGCGGTTGGGATTGTGGTTGGTGGGTTTTATAGGCTGATGGGTTGCGGGGAAATATGACATCGGGTTATGGGTTGTTAGTCTCCGTTATATTATCTAGAACAGATTTCTATTATGGCGCCGTAACCTTGCGCATTGTGTGTGTGCCGATTCCAGGGTGGTGTGGTGAATATTGTTGGGGGGGATAGGCGGAGTGGGGTTGTATGGGTGGGGGATGGGTGTTGAGTGGCGGGATTGTTCTGGGGTGTTTTAAGTTGCGGGTGGTAGGCTGGGGTATGATTCCAGGGGACGGTCTACTTCGGGCAGTAATGGTTTATTGCGAGTAATTCTAGAAATATGGGGGGTTTCCAGCCCTGTGGCGGCGTATTGCATATAACCAATATCACGCGGGGGTATTAATAGTGTTTTTAATGTATTGGGTATTTAAAATAGTGTGGATATTTTAAGTAAAAAAACGGGTGATTAATTTAATAATCTAAGTTATTTTTAATTTTTTTTTGGTGCCCTCTCGTTTCGCCTTAGATTTCGAGGCAGCATTTTCCAGGGTCATACCGTCTGACGTTTGGCTGAGACTCACGGGCAAATACGTTTTATGTGGTGGGTGCAGGGGAAATGTCGGGATGATTGTTATAAATCATAAAAAAGTGGTTTTAGAGGATTATCCGGATAGTAATGGGTGGAAAAACGGATTGTTCTAGTCGGGTGGGTAGTTGGGGAGGTATGTCAGCGCTTAAAAAAAAGTATAATTTTATTTAAAAAAACGGGACAAAAAACAATTTTAATAATAAAATGTATAATTTATTTTTAAATGTGTTCGGCTAAAAAGTGTCAGGTTGTTTAACAGGTCATAACCACAAAACCTTATTTAAGGAGAGGGGGCGGGGGCCCGTTTGTTTTTTTCCGGCTTGCCCTCCATATTTGTTTTATTCCGTTCCGTGGGTTTTACAGTGATTTGGTCATGAGTTGGATTTTCACTTGGTCATTCGTCGGAGGTTTCCATCCCAAAGTGGTGTTTTTTGGAAAATTAAACAAAAGGTTCTATGACTTTAGAAATATAAGTTGCAATGGACTATAGGGAGGTTGTATGGGCTGCTACAATGTTCATGGAGAAAAAGGCCATCTTTAGAAACGAGAATTATAGGGAAATTTAACAGTCAGTTCAATTCTTTGGAAAGTGGGTTAACTGAATTTGTTTACTATTAGGGATTAATCGGAGGTCGTGGGGAACGTGCGGGGTCGAATTTAAACACATTCGGGGGGAAAATAAAATTCACTCATTAATAACAAAAGCACGAAAGTCGAATGGAAATTTTTATTTCCCTTTTTTATAAGGGCCCCAATAGGGATTGAATTTGTTTACGGTTTAGACACGGGTAAGCACCCGTACGGGCTTTTACGTCCGGATTACCAACAATAAAAGCCCACTCATTTTTCAAAATTTGTTCATTACAAAAAAGGAGAGGGGCGGTCCTAAATTCTTTGTAAGGTAAGGAAGAATATGTATTAAAAAACTTATGGGTTCGGTAATTGTATAAATTTCCCCTAATTTCAAATGAAAGAAGGCGTTTTTTAACATAATTTTCATTTCTAATTAAGGTTTGATTATAAATTATGTCCTACTTTAAGTATCGCTCAGCAACAAAAACACATATTCAAATAACGATAGATTTACGGAGAAAAAACGTATTACGATCAAAATAGCATAGGGTAGGAGTGTTTGCCAAAGAACTCAAGGTGGAAGTGGTTAAAGGTTTAATGGCAATTGGATTGTTTTCGAGGGAAGTAAGGTAGTCGAGGGGGAGTAATTGGGAGAAAAATTTTCAGAAAATAAGTACGGGGGGTTAAATCGGGGACATGGAAAGCCCCCCCCCTATTACCAATCCTCCCCCTACTCCACCCCCATATGTCCCAATATTACTCTACCTGCTCCCCCAACGCGGTTGCAAAAGTTACCATTGCGAAACCCGTAGCAAAATATAACCATTGTAAATTATGTGTTGATGCAAAAAATATTCGTTGCAAAATTATGAGAAAAGGTCTTCGTTGCAAAACGAGTATTTAGTTCCAACGAATTAGCGTTCGTTGCGAATCGGTTGCAAAAGTTTTTTGCTTGTTGCATTTCGGTTGGAAATTTAATTTGCATGGAGCCTTTTTGCAATAGTAGAAAATCGTTGCATTTCTGTTGCAAATAGTCTTTTGCAACGGATTTGCATCGTATTTGAACGGTTGCATTAGGCCAGTTTTGTTGTAGTGTAGCAAAGGTGTGGAATTTACAAATTATGGTGCTCAATGCTCACATTTGCTATCAATTTGGTTATGTGTCTCATAGAAGATGAGGATTTTTGTCAAGAGATTGCGATCTACTTATATTTCACAGATTTATCCTAGATTTATCTCTAACCTCAACCGCTACTTGGAGGAAACACTCGACGTACATTATTTTGTAATTCCTCTTTCTTTTCCCTGGGGCTTGTATTGTATGTATCAAAATCACTATCTTCCGGATTGAAAACTGGTGGCTCGGCTTCCCGTTGGTGGAATTTTTTTTCTCATTGTTTGGTTCTCTTAATTAGAAGATTTTTTTCACACTTTTGCATTCCTCATTGTTAAAGAGCCGTGGGAGAATCTAGATAGTGTAGCTTTGTTTATTTTTTAGATTGTATATATACTATTTGCCTTCAAATGTCTTGCTAAAGCTTTTTTTAATTTATACAGCCGTTAAAAAAAAGACACTTCGTACATAATTTGATATTTTACAACTAGTTCATAAACTGGTTAATGTAAATTACTACTATAACTCTTTATATTTTAAATAATTTTGATAACACGAGAGGAACAAAATTATTATCCATATGAGTTTGACAGCTCAATTAAACTATTAAATGCGTCTGATAAAGATACAATAATTGTACCTATTTTAGTTTTAAAACTATTACATACTTCAAATTAAATTCCATAGCACAAGAGCTGATTAATCGTCATGGAAAACCCATTCAGGGACATTTTGAGAACGACAAGTCCCTAACAATTAGATTTATAATATCATAAGATTAATAGTAGCAAATACACCATTATTTTGTTTTGCAACTTGAATATATGATGTAAAAGACTTGAATACATATTGTAACAACTATACATTTAAAAGTAGTTAACTATATAGTTACTACAAACTCCAATTCGAATTTAACTGGTGTCATAAAATGGGTTATGACACGATATTTTTTCGCGACAAGTTGGACATCAACCCGAGCCCCGACCTGAATTATCATGATGGACAAATCACACTGACAAGGCATACTACAAACACATGCACCCAAATGGACCTATCTGTGTATAAGGTCTTCCAATCATGCTACCTCACGTCTTATATCTTATATAATGATTGGCATACCACCATATAACTTCTTTAACCTCACTCATTTTTTCCATCTCTTGTCTCTTTCATACCCTACTAACACCATGTCCGATGACACCATCTTCATCCAAAGTTCAGTTGGATCCAAGATCTTTAGTCCTAAAGGTCTTCTTGAAAATACACTGACATAATACAGACATCGGGTTCGACTACTCCCAAAGCGGACTATGGTCACCTCCTATTCGCCGAACTGCGTTTCTTAGCTCACCTGGTGAAATTTTGACACCAGATGATTTGATGCACAAGCTGGAATCCGTTGCACGACAAAGAAAACGATACACGTATTATTGTCTTAATGTATGATGCATTGCATGCAGGGTTTCTAATGTATTCATATTATTAGAAAGATTTATAAAGTCTTAACCTAAAAGACGTAGCGCGATTTGTAACTGTTTTTAATTGATCTTATGATTGTGTTTGTATTTTGCAGGCACTTTTGTGCTCACCAAAATGATGAAGTCTGGATTTGCATTATTGTAATGAGCATGTTTAGTGGACTATTATTAGTTATGTATATTGTTTTTATAGGGAAAAAATATATATATCTTGCTGTATAATGCAGATAAGTTAGTTTATTACAGTACGTATATAAGTATAGTATAATTTTTCTTTAATTATATTTCACATGTCTACATGCGTGTTTGTATTAATTCAATCCATGTGGAAAAGCCAAAAATATATTACACCCTGTTACAGAAAGAACCAAATAATTTTCATAATAAATACTCCAATACTTACTAAAGATTAGAAACAAAAATATATATTTAAAAAAAAAATTCTTAGTCTTTCATGAAATATAAAATCCATTCTCGACATGGGCGGAGACATGAGGGGGGCACGGTGGGCATGTGCCCTCTAGTGAAACTTTTTTAAAATTTTCAAAATATTTGATTATTTTTAAATTTTGCTCTTTTAACCAATCAGTTTGTAATGTAATTGCTAAAAGTTATCAAAAAGTCATTCCGGCTCTTATTCCTGGCCTCTAACGAAGTTGGTGGTGTGGCCACTTTACATCCCCACTATTTTATCCTTACATGATTTTTATTAAAGTTCAAGAGATCAAAAGGAAAGAAAGTGCAATAAAAAAAAAAGTGATCATGGAAATATGTTTTGTTTCTTTATCAAATGACAAAATACGAAATACATATTTAAGATCAACTTTTAATATCAAACTTTAAATAAAAAACTACTCACCATGTCAAACTTTATTGTATTCTCGATCTTGATTCTATATTCAGTTAAATTGTTTATTCTTTTTAAAAAAATCGGTTGCTTTATTTAATTTTTAAACTCTAAAGTTGGAGTGAAAAGACGTGATAATGTGATACAATATGAAGAAAAAAAAAACGTACGTATATGCATGCAGTCATGTTATATAAAATAGTACTACAATTATTCCATTTCCCACCAGGGACGGACACATATAGGTGCCGGATGTGGTATGGTCTACACCCGATTTTAAGTCACGCAGTAAAAAAAGGTAAATTTTTTTGCCCTTTTTCTATATTTGCAACCTTAAAATTTTTTTTTTACTACCTTAATTTCTTACTGTGTAACTTTAAATGACCCAACATTTTTTTTGTGTAACAACCCATTAAAAATCCTAGGTCCGTCCCTGTTTATAACTAAATGTTCATATGAAAATCATTTTATTCAATAATAACAATACATTCATCACAAAGTAACTCAAGTGTCCCTCAAATTATTGTTAGTATATTCTAAGATGTATAAAGTATCTTTAGGCCCGAGATGATATACAGGCAAAGATTGATGCTGATCATCAATTGGCTGAAAGATTGCAAGAACAAGAAGAGTTGTCTGTTGAAGAAAAAGGCTACATAATTCAACAAACAACTTTAGAGAAAAAGAAGAGAAAAGTCATGTATTCTAGTCTAAAAGAGCAGAAGAGAAAGGAAACAAACCACCAACACAAGCTCAATAGAGAAAGATAATGGTACTTACCTAAAGAACAATGTAAGGATACAAGCTCAATGATCATAAATTTTGGAAAGATTTGATTCTAATATAAAGATTTTGACAGAGCATTCAAGACGGTTAAATACATTTAAAAGACTTTATAAACAGAGTTGATGGAGGGCGCAAAGAAAAGAGAGCGAGCGAACTAAGAAAGAGCACAAAAAAGAGAATTGGGCAAAAAGCAAAAGGTGAAAATGACAAAGAAATAGCAGAATTAAAAAAAGTTCAATTGAAAATCTTCTCAAGATGAAAGAAGAAGCATTAATTAATGCCTATTCCTTGGATGTTAAGTCTCCAAGTATTATTGACCGGCAAAGATTCATAAAGAAGGGAATAAAAAAGCTATTATCAAATAAGATAGAGCTAAAGGAAAGTCTCAAATGTACTATGTTCTTTAGTCACATGCTAACGTTTTTGACAATGGAAGATTCTTATAAAACTTTGTACAAGTTGTAAAAAGCTAAATATGAAGTCAACAAGACGCAGTGGACGACATGGGATTTGAATATTATGAGGTATTTGAAAACAATGTTTTGAACCACATGTATAAGAAGATAAAGAACGAAGGAATCAACTAGACCTATAAAGTGCTTGAGTTATAGAAGCTGTATGACTCCTTAGTAAGAGTACATTTCTTAAAGAACGCTAACATATGCAGAAATATATGAGTGGTTAGAGAAGACTAAATCCTCTAACAACCATACACACTTACAATATGATAGAAAAGAAGCTTATAATTGAGACTATGAAAAACGTGAAAATGGCTTATCAGCTTCATTAATTACATCCCAAAACAGCTAAGAAGTAAATAAGTGTTTGGAAGCATCCTCCTGGTGTTGATGAAGCCTTAAATGAAGAAACTTGATGATTTTGAAGAAGAATATCAAGTTTAGGGGAGGATTGTTAGGATTAAAAGTCTTCTTGATGTTGTTTGAATTACTGTTGCTCATGTTTGTATTAATGCTGCTCAGCTGAAGTTAGTGCTTCTCATGAACCTCAAAGAAAATATGCTAAGGATTTACTTAACTACTGAGTAAGTACACAGATTACTACTAACATAGTAAATAATAGTAACTGCCAGTATAAAATATTCTAGTAGTAACTACTGCAGTGATAATTTACTAATGCTATTACCAAAGATCTACACTCAAGGTTAAGACTTGTTAGAGATAAGTCAATGCTGGTAAGGTTAATAAGTTAGTATTGTTTGGTGTTAGTACTGCTTATGTGATATGTATTAATTGTTTATAAAAAAAGATTTTAGATACTTAGGAAAGTATTGTAAGCCGACTAGGGCTCATTAGTGTATAAAAGGAGGTCCTAGGGCATAGAGTTTGATATAGTTTTTCATATATATTTTTATATTCTTAGCTTCAAGGTCTTTGTAACCCTAATACTTTGAGAGTATTCATATTATTATCATTAATAATATTGGAGCTTATTTGTTTTGAATTACTGTTTCACAGATAATTCTTCTTAATATTAAAGATTAGATTCCGCATAATCTTTAATACATTCAAACAAAGTTTCTACAATAGTTGTGTTAGGTTTATCTAATATAACTAAACCTTAAGCAAGCTTAAGGAATTTGATCTATTAGAGTGGCTAGCGTTATTAACAGTTGAGAAATTATGAGGTGTCGATTGGGTTGCTAAGGGAATTCCTTTGTCATGTCGGATCCTGACATTTTGACCGACTCTTTTGCCAGGTTTAAAACTGAAGGTGCTTTTTCAGAAACGGGGTGGGTTTGAGAAGTTCAGTTGAACATATCTTATCCATAATAGGTTCGTGGGGATAGATTTGAGGTATCTTGGAACGTTTTTTAGCAGGATTTTCAGAGATTTATGTCTGGCTAGGGGCTCCGAAATCTTCGCGTCTGGGTATTTTTTTGATTTTCATAATTTTTCTCGTTCTACTCCCTTCCTCCCTTATCTTATATTTTAACCTCCTTGTGACTTCCGAAGAGAGTTGCATAAAATCGTCAATAATCACCTCCATATATTCTTTGAGCTGCTTAACCTTTCTTCCTGATCGAGGATGAAGTTCATAACGATGTGCTCAAATTCCTCTAGACGTGACGGTTCAGAGGGTGGTCGATACATTTTGTTGGTTGTCATCCGGAATACGCCTTCGCTTCTTCCCATCAGTGAGACCGCGTCCTTCATAAGTGTATCAACTTTACGTTCCATGATTCCCAGTAAATGTTTGATGTTGGGGTTTTCCTAATTAAGGCCCACTTCAGGGATGAGGGTATCGTTCCACCCTTCATCCTCATATTAGGCTAACTTCTCGATAGTAGCCCAAGCCTCATCTAGCCTTAATTTTCCGAGTCTCCCTCCTGCAGCTTAGTCAATACCCATTTAAGTGGTGCAGTCGACGTGATCATAGAAGATTTGAACTTGAAGCCATAATTCAAGACCATGATGAGGGACTTTTCGGAGTAAGTCCTTGAAACGAGTCCATGCTTCTGATAAAGATTCTCCATGATGTTGTTGAAACATCAGGATATCATTGCGAAGTTTTACGGTCCTTCCCGATGGAAAGAATTAAGCAAGGAACGAGTAGTAAGATCCTCCCATGTGGTGATGGATCCTGCTGGAAGACATTCAAGCCAATTGCTAGCTTGATCGCAAAGGGAAAATTGAAATAAATGCAGGCGTGTTCTTTCCTTATTTTCACCGTCAATGTCAAGTGAGTCCACAAGTTTAAGGAAATCCTTGAGGTGTTGGTTTGGATCCTTAGACCGAAGTCCGTGGAATGAGCATCTATTTTGCACCAACCAGATGGTGTCGGATCGAAGAGGTACCATGATGTTCCCTATGGGGAGCTCAATGGTATTCCTGTAGCCCTCGTGGCTAGGTTTGGAGTAGTTTCCAAGAGTACGTATAGGATTCTCGTCTACCATGGTGGTTGACAAGAATGGGTTACGAAACAATTAACACAAAGAAAAGATAGACTACAAGAAAGCTAATATGTGGAAATTAAAGTCTCACTTGAAAGGATTTAAGCAAGTAGAACTTAGTTAAACTATGATCAAAACCTAACCATTCCCCACTCAGCGGCGCCAAAAACTTGATGCGGTCGTCGTAAGACTTCAACAAGAAGTTTTAAAACTCCCTAGGCAGAGCACCTAACCATTGTAGTATTAGTATAGGCAAGGCTCGGTGGTTGTTATTGTTCTCTAGGGGAATAGGTTGGGAATGCTTGATCACGCTCTAACAGAATTCTAGAGGTTGAGAGAAGATTATTTTTGTATTTTTATATTTATAGGAAAGCAAGTAAATTTATAATTTGAGAGGTGGGTTTGATAAACTATTAACTAAACTAATTAATAAACTAATCTACTGGTGATAACTTTATGATAATTGAATTGTATTTACTTAATCATGCATTACTAATCAGATTGTTTCTCCTAATCCTGTTACCTTGTCACCCTTGAGATGTAATGTGTAAGTATATCCTAGGTTATGAACGAATTACACGAATCCATCGTCTATTTAATATTCCGTTAAGGCAAATCACAAGTAAGGTAGTATGAAGACTATTACAAGGCCCCTAAGAGTATATTAAATGAGTTGTGAAATACCTTAAGAGGGAACAGCCATAAAAGGGGCAAGGTAGTATGAAGACTGTTACCCATTGGTATCCTCTTAAAGCAATCGCGTTTCCCTAGATGTGACAACAGCGATACAGACAAAAGCTAGTTTTAAGGCCTAACGCGCACATTCATCCACAAGAAGCGAAAGTAAAAGGATCTACAATCTGACTTTTATGCAATCATAAGCAAATACAAAGGAGGGTTTAGCCTCGCATGTTATAATAGAAGCAAGAAGATAAATCAATCACACAACACATAGACATATTGAATGATTAATGATAAATAACCTTACTTGAATTAAAACATGTATCCAAGGTAGTATAATAGGGTTTTGAGGCCCTAAATACGACCTATGAAGCTGCTACAAGGACTAGGGTTCGTCTCCCTAAGTTATACAAAGTTATCCTAAAAGTTACACTCTAAAACCTTAAAATCGGTTTTGTATATATAGATAAATCGACGCGATGGCGTCGCTTGATGCTCCTGACGCCGTCGTCACGTAGATGGTTCTAGATTTACTTTAAGTTGGCTACGTTGTGACGTCGTCCCCAATATCTAGACACCGTCACCAGATAAGTCAGGACGACGTCGCTTAGTGCTTCTGATGCCGTCTCTACATTCTGTAGATAATACTTCTTGGTGAATCTTGGTGTAAGTCTGGAATCTCGTTCGTTTCTTTTCCAAATGAGCCCAAGTCACATGTATTTCCTCCAAATGCCATCCAATTGCTAAAAATACAAAAATAAACGATTAAGCACATAATCTGGGCATATTTGCATGATTTAGGGGGTTAAATGACCCTGAAATAGTGTATAAAATGACACCTCATTAATATTTAAAAGGGAAAGGTGCATGATATCCAAAACATAGTAGGATCTCTTGAAGTAGATTTGGCCAGGGCAATAAAGGAAAAGTAGGTTAATGATCATGGTGATGATGATCTTGATAGTCTTGATCTTGCAATCAGAATCAAAAAGCTTGAAGAGGATTTTGGTAGGTTGCTAAAGGCAAAGAAGGCAAAGGAATCTAAGAAAGCAAAGGAAGCAAAGAAAGCAAGGGAGTTAAAGAAAGCAAGGGAAGTAAAGAAAGCAAAGGAGGTTGAATTAGCAAAGCAAACAAAGAAAGAAAGGGAGGCTAAATTTAAGGCAAAGGAGGCAAAGAAAGCAAAGGAAACAAAGAAAGCAAGGGAGGCTGAATTGAAGGAAACTGAGGCAAAAAAAGAAAAGGAGGCAGAATTGAAGGCAAAGAAGGCTAAGGAGGCAAATGAGGCAATGTTGGCAGAATTGAAATCAAAGAAGGCTAAGAAGGCAAAGAATGGTAAGGAAGCAATGCTTGCAGAAGTGGTTCAAATTTCCAATGATGAAGATGATGATGAAAATCCCACTGCCCCCACGTCCACAAGATCCAGAGCTCCCACTGCCTCCACTTTCACAAGATCTAGAGCTCCCACTGCCTTTACTTCCACAAGATCAAGAGCTCCCACTGCCTCCACTTCCACAAGATCCAGAGTTCTCATTGTATCTACTTCTAATGCACAAGCTGCTTCCACTGCTCCAAGAGAGTACAGGAAAATAGCTATGACAAGATGTCTAATTTCTTTGTTTGCTCCTAATGCTCCACCACCTTTAGCTACAAGAAAGAGGAAGTCTACTTAATAGACATTAGTATCTTTATTTGTTGTATGTTGATGGTCAAAAACAATTTAATATCTATATTTTGGGTTGTTGACATTAGTATCTTTATTTTGATGTCTAAAAACATTTAGCTTATAGTTAGATGCAAATGCTATGATTTGCTTTGCAATTTTTTATGATTCGATTTGCAATTTTGTGTTTGGATTAGCATTTGTAGTGTGAATTTATAAAGTCAAACTATAAATGTCAAATGCTCATGCCATTTAGCATTTGCAGTTTGACTTTATAAAGTCAATTGCATTATGCAGTTTGACTACATAATTAGGTATTTGGATTAGCATTTGCAGAGTGCACACTGCAAATGCCAAATGATCATGACATTGAAATGCAAACAACAAATGCCAAATGCTCATGACATTGAAATGCAAAATACAAATGCCAAATACAAATGCTCATACCATTTAGCATTTGCGGTTTGACTTTATAAAGTCAGTTGCACTAAGCAGTTTGACTGCATAATGAGGTGTTTAGATTAGTAGTTGTAGAGTGACTTTATAAAGTAAAACTGCAAATGCAAATGCTCATTTAGCATTTTGACTTTAGATAGACAAACTGCAAATCCAAATTGGCATGACAATTTGACATTTGATTTGCATAGTACAGTTTGACTGCATAAAGGGGTGTTTAGATTTGACTTGTAGTTCAAATGGCATAGCATTTTGCATTTACAGTTTGATTTTATAAAGTAAAACTGAAAATGCAAATGAAAATGCTCATTTAGCATTTCGACTTTAGATAGCATTTTGCATTTGCTTAAGTACTTTATAAAGTCAAGCTGTAAATGCAAATGCAAATGCTCATTCCAGTTTAAATGGCATAGTATTCAGACTACATTATGTATGATTTGCAAACTCTTTTCCATTCATAACTCATTCAATTCAAAGGAAAATAAACTACAAGATAATAGCACATAAAATGATCAAACATAAACTCATACAACTTAAATTGTTCCATGAAAACCTAATAGCTGTCTCTCATATTCCGCATCCTCCTCTTCTTGTTGCCTACATTTCTCTAAACACTCCTTATGAGCCCTTGATTCCCTTGCTTCTTCTTCTAAGACAAGGTCTAATGATTCTTCATCAAACTTGTATAGATCCTCTTGATCAATCACATTCCCACAAACATGCAACTCCAAATCAACCATTTCTTCTTCTTCTACTAATTTCACTATTTCTTCTTCTTCCATCAACATTCCACTCCCACCTACACCACTGCTATTACCAGGTACAAAATCCGTATGGAAAACTTTAACCACTTTTTTCTTTGTAATGTTAAGATAATGCATTGATGGGTTGGGAGAAAATACTAAATTTCCTACAGTAATTTCCTTTCTATAACCCTCCTCATTAATTACTTTGTAATGTATTGAACCAGGTAATGTACCAGAGAGATATTTGACAGTCACTTTGAGATCGCAAACAACATTCAAAGAATATAACTTAATTATTGCAACAACTTGCTCAAGTTTCTCATTCTTGAGAAAGGTCTTGAGGTCTCCTATGCACCCATTGACAATGCCACCATTGGCTTTCACATACTCAGTCGCGCCAACCCACGACCCACTGTTAAAATCCTCATCCTCTCCCACATCCTTAACAACTTGCTTCATATACGCTTGTGTCGACAAGACAGAGTCATCCCACCTTCGTGAATATCCGATTGTTTATTGATCTTGGCTAGTTGAACAATATCGGCAGGACCAGGTATTATCCTAATCGGCTTTTCCTCTACTTCCTCTACTTGAACAATACCATCAGTGTTTTGGGTTAAGGTGATTGTGATTGTCTCACGTACATGCCTGTTGCAGGGACGAAGAACAAGGGTTAGTGAGAGAACAGAATCATCAATATCTAGTAGGTCTTCCCACTGATAATTGGGGTCTGAACTCATTATGTTATGGCAACTGTTGATGTTTAAGATTAAGGCAAAGTGTTGATGAACAAGAAGAAGGCAAAGAGAAGATAAGTAGATCAGTGTTTCCTTTTGGCGGGAATATAACAACGTTAGTTTTATTACAAATTTGGTCCTTAGTGTATTATTGTATGTGAACTGCCGAATTTTCCCCTGATGAAGGAAAAAGATAACGGGATTTTGGATGGAGTTGCGGTCAAAGGACCGGTCAACTCAAAATGGACAACTACAAGGACGATCAGTGTAATTTCTGAACTTTTAGGACGAAACCTGCAATTTCAGGACAACCACAAGGACGATCTATGTACTTAACTCTTATTAATAATCAAATATGCACAAAAACATAACTTGACAAAGGCGTATATTGTTTTGCCTATTACTTCCGCAGTTGAACTGAGAAAATCACAAAAGCTAGAGGTGAATATATAATTTCTTTTTTTGTCGGCAGCTATTGTGACTCATAACGGTGAAGGTTGCGATTCTGATAACATTGTTAGGAATATAATTTCGAACCACTGCAGCTAATGTCGTTAGCTAACTCTAAGTGCTTTAGAGTTACATGTGTGATGGCGCTTCGGCGAAGCAGTCCCTTATCCTCAGTAAAAAAAATGTGACCGTTTACATTCTACCTCCTCATACGTCGTTTTGGCGGGATTGAGTATTTTGTTCTTGTCCTTACCTTTGTATTTTGCTTGCTTTTCTTCAAGTTTTGATGAAAAGAGCAACCTCCTTTTGTTCGTTACCTTTGGCTTTTTTGCTTGAGTTTCTTCATCTATATTACAAGGTCACTATGACTGTTATATTCAGCCTTTTAGCTTGCACTTCTTCAATGTGTTGTCGCAATTATCTTTTGCCTTTGTCTTTTGTCTTTGGCTTTTTTACTTGAAATACGACAAAAGGTCAACTTTTGTATTTTATATTTACCTCAACTTTTTCATGCATTTCTTCATCGACTCAACAATGTTTAACGATGCTCAAGATAAGAGCAACCCTTTTCACTATATATTCATTTTCATCACATCCAACACTATAAGAACTTATAATAAGATAAATTGAAGCAACCAACGGTCATCTATATTCTTTGTTCTACTAATTATATCATTCACATCAGGTGCTAATGCTCTATGTAATTTTCGTAGCAGGTTAAAGAGGGGAAACTCAGCTATGGATCGCCGTCTGAATAAATCAGATCGTTGCAGCAGATAGAAACACTTACTCCTGAACTCTGGCAATACAGGGGCAATGATGTCGCTTAACACCTTTAACAAGGGCAGAGATGGTGAAGGCGATGTCTGAGGGTGAAGGTCAATACTGATGACGTTTTATACATGGGCCCAAGCCCAACAAAACAATCGCAAAGCATAATAGGCCAAAGCTAAGCCCAGTCCCTTGTTGGCACGGCCCGGAAGAAATAAGATGAACGTGATAGGCCTTTTATAGACGAAGCAACATTCGCAGAAGGGGACCCATGTCCGCAAGACACGATTACTCTAATTCGATAAGGGTCCCACTTCGGTCCACTAACAGAAATGAGCGAAATATTAGGAAAACCTAATATTTGGCTCACCTATAAAAAGGGGTACTCTGACACCCCATAAGGTATGATTTTCTGACCATATTTCACACACACATACTCTGACATCCTCTGACAAATATGTTTACTTACTCTTACGCCGGAGTCCAATCGTAGGGTCCGTTCCCACGGTAAGACTAACGATTTACCTCTCGTTGTGCAGAGAATCATCTCATTACTTGATTTAGTACAATATCTCATCCTTGGGCCTAGACAAACAACTCCCCAGATCCATCTACTTAACCCATTACATATTTTGTACTAACAAGTTGGCGCCATCCGTGGGACCAGAATACAATTGCGTTCTATAAAAATACTCACCATGAGCAATCATGAATGAACCACTCCTAGCCAACCAACCTCTACTGTGCGGAACACGGTTGGGAGAGGAAAGGAGCTAGCTACGCAAGATCGAGGTGGGCCCGCGTCCGACGCAGCCCTCTAAGAATATTGCGACAAAAATTACAATCAGCTGCTGCCAATCATGGCCAAGAAGTTTAACCAGGAGAAAGAAAAAAGTGAAAAGCTAAAGGAACTAAAATCCCGGATTAACTTTGAAGGATGTTCCGGAACATCACGGTACTCCGAGTCAAAAACGACTGACACTAAGGAACATGAAAAAAGGCACAGATCTAGGCGCTCCCGTAGCCCAAGAACTAGTGTATTCTCAAGAATAAGACGCGAGCGGTCAAGATTACCAAGGCAGAGGTCGAAAGAAGGAGGCGTGTTTAAAAGGCTAGGAAGTAGGGGGAAGAGTGTCTCCGCACGCTCAGACAACTACAGCCGAAACTCCTATTTGAAATACACAAAAGCTCTCTCAAAAAGTGAGGATACTGAAGGCGGGAGCTGGAAATCAAGAACAAAAAAGAAGAAATCGTGTAGGGAAGAGGATGACTTATCTCAGCCATGTGTATGTGAGGAAGTAGATCCTTTCACACCTAGAATCTGTTACTTTGACTTCCCAAAAACAAGGATTCCCAGCCATATCAAGACATATGATGGAAGCGAAGACCCAGAGGATCATTTGAAATTCTTCTAGGCAGTAGCAAAAACAGAACGATGGGTCATGCCAACATGGTGCCACATGTTTAACTCTACGCTGACAGGAAACGTGAGGGTATGGTTTGATGACCTTCCGCCTGAATCAATAGATAGTTATGACGATCTGAAGAAAGCATTTTTGGAAAATTATCTCCAACAAAAGAAATGCATTAAAGACCCCATAGAAATCCATAACATCAAGCAGCAGGAGGGAGAGTCAACGGAATACTTTGTGAAAAGATATAAACTGGAAAGCAGGGATGTCAAGGGAGCTCCAGAATTAATGAGAATCTTTGGATTCGTGCATGGAATCACAAACCCTGAGCTCATCAAACGTATCCATGACAAAATCCCAAAAAGAGTTGACGAAATGATAAGGGTTACCACATCTTTCCTCAGGGGGGAAGTGGCAGCCTCAAATCACGAACAAAAAAAACGTTTCCACCATGAAGGCAGCCAAAAGCAAAATTTCAAAAAAGAAGGTTTCCAGAACCAGCAAAGGTCGGAAAGGAAGCAGGATCGATTTTCCTTACTCACAAAAACCCCCAAAGAAATTTTTGCTTTAGACAAAGGAAAATTTAAAGCTCCGCCACCGATGACAACCCCGGTTGAGAAACGGAAACATGCAAAATTCTACGAGTTTCATGGTGAAGTAGGGCATAACACAGACGAATGTATGCGCCTGAAGAAACAGATTGAGGAAATGCTAAAAGCAGGAAAGCTATCACATCTGATTAAAGAACTAAAACAGAACAACAAAAAGAAACAGCCTAAGGTGGTAAAGAAAGGAGAAACTTCCGGGAAGGATAAAGCGTTAGCTATCCTAATGGTCCAACCCTGGGAAATGGTGGCTAGACAAAGGATTACACAGAGTTTCTCTCCTAATCTAGAAATCTTGTTTCCACCCCTGGAGGAAGATGAAGGAACGGAAGGCCTAATGATCATAGAGGCGGAAATAGGAGCCCACTATGTACACCGTATGTATGTAGACGGCGGATCAACCTCAGGAATTTTTTATGAGCACTACTTTAGCCGACTCCGTCCGGAAATTAAAAAACAATTGATCCCAGCCACTATCCCTTTGATTGGATTCAGTGGTGAAATAATATGGCCGATAGGGCAAATACAATTGTTGGTTACGATTGGAGATGAAGAACACTCTACTTCAACCTGGATAAATTTTATGGTTGTAAGATCATCGTCTCCGTATAATGGAATTATTGGAAGACCAGGAGTCAGAAAATTACAAGCAGTTCCGTAAACAGCTCATGGAATGCTAAAGATCCCGGTGGAAGGAGGAGTGATTACCCTAAAGAGTAGCAAGTTGGTTCCGCTAAAATGCGCGGTGGTCTCTGGACCTGAAGGAGCCCTATCAGCTACCAAGCCAATAATAGAAGAAAGAATTAAGGTAGCAATAAACCCGAAATATCCTGAACAAACAGTAATGATTGGTTCTACCCTCACCGAAGAAGGCCGCAACAAGTTGTGTGAACTACTCCAGCGTAACTTGGAAATTTTTGCTTAGAAGCCTGCGGATATGACTGGCGTCCCAAGACACATTGCGGAGAACCGCCTTAACATGTGGGAGGGATGTTCTCTGGTTAGACAAAAGAAAAGAGAGCAAGCGGCTGGCAGAAATTAGGAAATACAAGAGGAAGTGGGGAAACTTATGGAGGCATGAATAATGAAGGAAGTACACTACCATGACTGGCTGTCCAACCCAGTAATGGTAAAAAAGCATGATGACAGTTGGAGGACGTGCGTCGATTTCAAAGATCTAAACAAAGCCTGCCCAAAGGACGGTTATCCGCTACCGGAGATAGACTAGAAGGTGGAATCCTTATGCGGATTCCCTTTTAAATGCTTCTTAGACGCATATAAAGGCTATCATCAAATACAAATGGCAAAGGAAGATAAAGAAAAACCCGCAATCATCACAAGCCAAGGAATATTCTGCTATACGAAAATGCCTTTTGGTCTAAGGAATGCCGGGGCAACCTATCAACGTCTAGTGGATAAAGCGTTCCATAAACAAGTTGGTAGGAATCTGGAAGTGTACGTAGATGACCTTATCATCAAAAGCCGCACGTAAGAAGAGATAGTCAGGGACATAGAAGAAACATTTAAAACTCTAAGGGAAATTAACATGAAACTAAACCCTAAATAGTGTACCTTTGTGGTAGAAGAAGGAATGTTCTTAGGATACAAAGTCAACTTTAAAGGGCTGAAAGTGTGCCCAGATAAGGTGGACTCTGTGTTAAGTCTCCCATCCCAAAATGTTTAAAGGACGTGCAAAAGTTAAACGGAAAACTCGCAAGCCTGAATAGGTTCTTGGCCAAATCAGTAGAGAAGTCATTACCGTTCTTTAAAACTTTGAAAAAATGCACGAAGAAAAGTGAATTCCATTGGACCACGAAAGCGGAAGAGGCGTTTAAGCAAATGAAACAGCTAATAGCTGAGCTCCCTATGCTAACGGCACCAATGGAAAAGGAAAAGCTTATTGTTTACTTGGCCACAACAAAAGAGAGAGTAAGCGCAATCCTGATGACAGAAAGGGAAGCTAAAAAGATGCCCATCTACTTTGTTAGCAGGGCATTAAGAGGTCCGGAACTAAACTACACGTCAATGGAAAATTTGGTGCTGTCGTGAGTATATGCTAGTAAGTACCTAAAAAGATACTTTCAGGCACATCCAATAATAGTAATCACGGACCAGCCTATACAGCAGATACTATCAAAACCAAAAGTAGCAAGAAGGCTACAGAAGTGGAGCATTGAATTAGGAGAGTATGCAATACATTACAGGCCTAGAGTATCGGTCAAAGGACAGATATTAGCAGACTTCATAGTCTAAAGACCGGAAGAGGACTCTTTGGAAACTCTGATGGAAGAGGAGGAGAAGCTCCCTGAACTATGGATTTTATTTACGGACGGATCCTCTTGCACATATGGTTCCGGAGCAGGGGTAATAATCACAAACCCAGAAGGGATGGAGTTCACTTACGCCTTAAGGTTTAGGTTTGATGCAACAAATAATGAAGCAGGATATGAAGCTTCGATTACTGGACTAAGGATAGTGGAACAGATGGGTGCGAAAAACCTTCAAGCGAATGTGGATTCACGCCTAATGGCCAATCAATGAACGGAACATATGTTGCAAAGGAAGCTGACATGGTCCGTTATCTGGAAAAAGTAAAAGCACTAACAGGCGGCTTCAAGGCGTTCACAATTAAGCAAATCCCTAGAAGCGAAAACAAAAAAGCTGACGCTCTAAGCAAAATAGCTTCCACAAGTTTTGCACACTTAAGTAAGCAAGTACTAGTCAAAGAATTAAAAGAAAAGTCCATCAGCGAAGTAGAAATATTGATGGTGGTAGAAGAAGAAGGAGACACCTGGATGACCCCTATCTATAAATACCTTGCGGAGGAAACTCTACCAGCGGATATGAAGAAAGCAAGAGCAATAAAACGCAAGTCGTGGCGATTTGCCATTATTAATGGGATCCTCTACAAGAAATCTTTTCTCGGCCCATGGCTAAGGTGTGTAGGGCCACTTCAAGCCAACTATGTTCTAAGAGAGATACATGAAGGATCTTGTAGCATGCACGCAGGCACGCGATCCGTCATGGCCAAGGCTTTGAGGACTGGTTACTATTGGCCTACCATGCACAGAGACACAAGAGCGTTAATAAGAGCATGTCAAGATTGTTAAGTTCATAAACCCATCCTAAGGAATCCATAACAGAAACTAACCCCAATTACTTCTCCGTGGCTATTTTACAAATGGGGAATTGACATAGCCGGACCTTTTCCGGAGGGCCCAGGGAAAGTCAAATTCTTAATAGTAGCCATGGATTACTTCATAAAATAGATTAAAGCAAAACCAGTCGTGACCATTACGGGAAATCAGATGAAAAAATTCGTATGGGACAACATTGTCTGTAGGTTCGGACTTCCTGAAGAGATTATATCAGATAATGGAAAACAGTTCCGAGATGATCCATTTAAGGACTTGTGCGAAAAACTATGTATCAATCAGCATTTTGCCTCTGTAAAACATCCGCAGACTAATGGGCTCGTAGAAAGAGCAAACCGCAGCTTGGGTGAAGGAATAAAAGCAAGGTTGGAAGCAAGAAGCAAGAACTGGATGGAAGAACTCCCTCATGTCCTATGGGCACACCGCACAATGATAAAATCCAGCAACGGAGACACCCCATTCTCATTAACATACGGAACGGAGGCAGTCATTCCAGCAGAGATAGGTATGCCAACAATCAGAACAGTGGAGGTAGATCTGGTACAAAACAATGAAGCTTTAGAAATCAACCTTGATCTCCTGGAGGAAAGAAGGGAGGAAGCAGCAATGCGAGAAGCTAAGAGTAAAGCAAGAATGGAAAAATACTATAATGCAAAAGTTCGAAATACAAGTTTCAAACCGGGAGACCTTGTATACCGCAACAATGATGCAAGCCGAGCGGAGGACACAGGGAAGCTAGTCCCTAAATGGGAGGGACCGTACGAGGTAACGGAAGCACTTGGGAAGGGAGCATACAAGTTAAGAGACCGTGACGGAAAACAACTTCCGCGGACTTGGAATATCAGCAACCTCAAGAAGTGTTATGTGCACAAGATGTAAGCAATTCACCCATGCGGACTTCACAGTGGGGATAATGCACTTCAATTTATTTTATTTTATGCATTGTACTATCTTTTGAAATTTAAATAAAAAAGTAAAGCCTAGTTACCTTCACAAATTTTGTTTTAAACTTTTTCCATTGTTTACTTTGCAAAGTTATTTTGTATGTGATTAAGACGCGCATACTAGGGCATGACCCAATCAACGTTATTTCACATAACAAAAGGATGAGTAACCTCAAAATTAACTCAATTATACATAAGAGGTATTGCAAACCCAGTATAAGGAGAATAACCCACAAATATTTAAACAAAGACTATCATAATGAATATATCATAACATTAAAAAGATAGCAAGGTCAAGATTAAATACCGAGACATTAAAAATTATGCAAGTATAAGTTGCCGCACATAAAAAGGTCAACAAGCAACCACGGCACTCAAAACAGATAAAAATAACTTAGAAAAAGTGTTCATACATAAGAGGCTACAACAAAAAGGTCACACGCAACCAAGCCTAGGGATTATAACAAACTACTAAGAGATGTATATCTTCGCATCCTTAACGTTAGGGAAAGGGTTAACATCCACACCTACACCTGCCTGCCCATCTGCACCGGTACCTTCTTGACCATCCGCATAGACATCATAGTCATCTGTGGAAATAGGAGGAATAGAGCTTGTAGAAGCAAAAGTAACGGATAAGGCTGTGGTAGTCTTGGGAGTAGTACCGAAAGTACCTTCCATACCTTCCAAAGCAGTATAGGATAAAGGCTCAACTAAAGGAACAAACACGTCACGAAAGGCTGGCCTATGATTAGAAACATTGTCCCTGATTTTTTGAACTCGGTTACAGGAAACATCCAGGGAAAATAACAAGGAGGTGGCACCAATGACAGTTCGGATGGGGACCAACAATTGGTCAACATGAGGTTGCGACTCATCCAAACCAAGTCTTTCAGCAAGAGGTTCGTCCAGACGAAGAATGTTTATTAAAGTCTCAGTGCTCGCATCCTTGTTAGACTTCAGCTAAGCTAGCAAGGAGAAGTTCACATCCTGAAGCTCTTGCAAGGTAGAAATGTAATCGCTTTCCGCAAAAGGATTGAACGCAGCAATGTCTGTTAAGACCCTACCTTCCTGACCATGAGTAATTATAGCGGCTAGCCCATCTTACATGCCTTTATCAATAGCCCTGCTGATAGCCGCTCCAAGGGCAGACAGATACTTTGGCAAATGTAGACACTTAACAATAGCAAGCTTCACGCCATAGGTAAGAAGCCACCTACGGCCAACGATGGTAGTCAGAAGGTGAGGATATAATTTTTCCTCCAAATGAAGCGCCATCTCAACAAAATCAACGTATAACTTCTCGAATTTATCATTCATAACTCTTATCTGCTCATCTTGGAATTCCTTAAGCTTACCCATATAGTTCTCATACACTGCGACTTTCTCCTGAAGCCCAGCAGAGGAAGTCTCCAGTTCATGCACCTGTAATCATACGGAAGCATTTTAAAAAAAAGAAAAGAAAAAAGAGAGAGAGAAAAGAACTCAAGTGTAAAGACACATTCCTAATCAACAAGGTTGTCATTCTAAGACTTAACGGAAGTCACCATAGCATCCAAATCAGCAGCCTCTTGCTCCCTAACTTTCACTAAAGCCACAAGATCAGCCACCTTCACATCTAGCTCACTTTTCTCCTTCTCTAGGGTGGTGTTATAATCCTTCAAAACTCTCACTTCACCTTGCAGGGATTTCTCAATAGCCTCAAACTTAGAGGCTTCGGCACGGAGACGGATAGGCTCCGCGGCTTCCGCTTCTTCACAAGAAACTGTGCCTTGAGACTCTCAATTTCCACATCCCTGGCCTTCAGCAAAGAACTTTTCTCCTCCACAACAAAATGCAATCTCCTCCTTTCTCTAATATTGTACTCCGCACGCATCCTCACTTTAGCACTAAGGGATATTTGACGAGCAGCCCCTACATTAAACTCCGTGAAAAGTTGGTCATGATCCATCCCACGGATTGACGCAAAGAACTTAGGGGGAGCAAATTCATCCACCATCTCGCGGAAAGTACAGCCGTCATCCAGGCAAGAGCCATTGGTTATACTCTATTGAGGTACATATACTTTTTGAAGATCCGTATCAGGGCTAATGACAGTGCGGATACCACCAACAATAAAGTTACTACCAGTAAGGTCAGAAAAGCCACCTACGGTATGGTCAGCTCCACCACCAGAAGAATCACCACCAAAAACAGAAGACTCAACAAATTTTTCTTTAACAGTTGTAGCAGGATCTACTTTGGAAGTAACGGTAGTAGCAACTGTCATTAACGGAATAGAAGGCCTGGCAAAAGAATCAACTTCAGCTTCCACAATATTAGCACCTAAATGGTGAGAAGAATCTGAAGATATGACAAACCTTGGAGGAGCAGTAATGGTTCGGAGATTAGCCCTGGCCATAGAGTCAGTTTGATCTTCACTCTCTCGCTCTGGTGTCACGAACACAGAAAAAGTAATAAAGGGTAGGGTAGGTAAAGCCGCAATCCCAACCTCCGGATTTAACACAGCTCCAGCAAGTAACCTCTGGAGCGCGGACATAGACTTACCAGCAACATATGGCCCAGGTGAAGTTCTGTGATCTTCCCTTAACTTCTTAGGAGGGTGTGAAGGTCCACCAGCAACAGAAATAATCGTTTTCCTTTTTCTTTGATGCTTTGGTTGCATAGGAGCTACGTCTTTAACAACAGTCTCCGCAGCTTCACTAACCAGTGGAATACCAACAACATGCCCACCACTCGTAGAATCACCCTGCTCTGCTAGGTTACCACTACCACCTTCATCAAATAACCTGTCAACACTTGCATCCAACTCGCTTTCAGCACAACCAAGAGCAATGGGTAGCAGTGGAACAACACGTCCCACAGTAGTATCCAACAACTTTGGTTCATCTTCAGCATGCTGCCTCTCACCAACCTTCACCTTTATAGGATCGGCAGTCTGGATAAAGGAGAGCAAATCTATTTCTACACGCAAAGAGGAAAGAATAAGATGGTCAGCAAAAATGATAAAAAGGCAAAACATAAGTAGGACATAATAATAAACACCCACCCTCGCCATTTTCATGTAGAAACTGGGGATAAGTATCTTCATCCAAGGTATAGTTACGACTAATTCCTACTAAGAAAAGGAAGGGTTCCGGATACTTATGGAACGGAGACGGATATGCAACAAGGGTAGCATAATGTTCTGCATTAAACTCGGAAGACTTTGGAAAAGGGTCCTTTGACACACTTTTGCTAGTATTCCACGAAAAGGGGGCAATACAAGTAAAAGCGTCAACCCAAAAGAAATGATTGTTCCAGCTTTTTAATGAGTCTAAGGGTTTGGTATAACAAACGGCATCATTTCCCTAGAATTTACTGAACGACTGAAGTGTATAAAATAATATATACGTATACAATATAAAAGTGATGAAATTCCTAAACTACCCTTGAGGACAAAGGTAGTAAGAAAAATCATACAAAAATATAATACGTAGGCCGGTAAGTGATTACCGGGTCGTTTTACCGAAAGACTTATGAAATTGAGACCTCGTTTGTTATTTGGACAATGACTTAAATTGGTTCAACGATGATTGTTTTCTAAAATCCTAATAGTGAACAAATAAAGGCAAAATTAAAGCTAACTACGAAAAACGTTAACGGGAATTGAATAAAACGCGACAAAAAAGCAAGTACACTAAAATTAAACCCTAAATGATTTTCTAAACTTTTTCTAATCCTAATTAACTAGATAATAAGTAAAAGCTAAGGAAATACTAAAACGAGGATGATTAAAGCTAAAAACAAAGAAAACAAGAACGGGAATGAAATCCCGTTCTTTAAAAAGTGAAATTACAAAATATTAACCCTACGAAAGTAAATTTCAAACCTAAGCCTAGAATATGATACAAGAAAATTTTATAAAAAAGAAAATGATTTTTTTTTGATTATTTTTCTATTTTTTATGATTTTTTAAAGTTTTTAACAAAATTAATTCACAAAAATTATAAAACTTTAAGCTAAAAATCCTAGAAATTTTTTAAAAGTAGCTAATGATAAGCAGAATGCAGCAAAAATGAAAAATCCTAAAGTGCTAAACTCAATAAGTTGGGAAAAATCAAATAAGCACTCGAAGTGCTTTTCTATAACAAAACTTAAAAGAGTGGTAAAAGAATAAATAACGCACCTTAGGACGTAAAAGTCCCAAGGGCGCAGTGGTGAGTGTGGTGGTGTTGAGTGTTATAAAAGGTTGAGACTAGGTTAAGGTCAGGGGTTCGAGCCTTGCTCACCCCTGACTTCCTTGGTTTCCCTTTTTTTTCAAGTACTATGAAAAGCAAACTTGAAAAACAGCTTAATATGAATACTTTTTGTGAAAACAACTTTTTTGAAAACTAGAAAATAAGCTGGAAATTAGCTTAAATCAATGACAGTAACAATTAACTATTTTATAAGCTTTTTTACTTATACTAATGAAACAAAGAAACTAAAATAAGCTCAAACTTAAGAACAATAAGCTACTTCTATCCTAAAGCTATCCTAATAAGCACAACTGAGCTAGAAATGAGCTTAATGGATAAGCCATAAGCTAAAAAATAAATAAGCACTTTTTCACAAAACAGTTTGCCAAACAACCTAATTGCTAACTTTGAGCTTAATTTTAAACACACAAACGGATCCTTATGGAAATTTGACTTGTACTAGCTTAAACTATGACCTAAAAGCTATCTAAAACTACTTTTAAAAAGTATTTTGAAATCTAATTAAGCTAAGAAAAAGCTACCTGAAATAGCTACTTTTAACTTTTAACTATGTTTTTGGATTTTTAAGAAAAAACAAAATAAGCTAAAAACTAACCTTAATAAGCTATGCACTACTAAAAATTAACCTAATAAGCTAGTTAAAATAAAAACTAAAAGCTATAAGCTGAAAATCTCAAATAAGCACTTTGGAAAAAAAACAGTTAACCAAACAGGCTATAAGGACAACTTTGAGCTTATTTTTAGATAAGCTTAAAGATCCTTATGGCCATAAGCTCTATACCTACTTAAAGCTTGCCCTATAAGCTACTTAAAACAACTTTTAGAAACTATTTTGAAAATCAAATGCTTAAGGAAAAAGCTAGTTGAAAAAGCTGAAAATTCATTTTACTCTACTTTTGGTTATTGAATAAAAAGACAAAAAGCTAAATTGCAGATCTAAAACAGGTATTCAAATAAGCTTTTTAAACTAAAATAAGTCTTAATCTATCTAGAATGGCCTAAAATCTATTTGTGCACAAAAAATCAAAACCTAACAACAAATTTTACTTGCTGAATTTTAAGCTTTAAAATGGCTAAAAATGAGTCACATTTCAACAATCAACAACATTTACTAACATTTTAACAGATTCAAATCAAAAAAAAAAAAACACATTCAACAAATGACAAAAAAAAAAAAAGTACACACACAACAAATTCGATTCAATTCAAAATACATAAAAACAATTCACAAATTTCAAATCAATCACAACATCACCAAATATTCAAAAATTCAAATCCACATTCAATTCATTCCCACAACACAAAAAAAAATTCGAAATTTCAAAAAAAAAAAAAACAACAACAAACATCACTCAAAATTCAAATCAAATCAAATCACAAAACACAATCATATTCCTTCAAAGAACAATTTCCCATCATCATATCAAAACAATGATTAAATAAAAGGCACAAGAACATCAAAAATCAACAATAATTCAATTTAGCAAGACAAAAAAGAAATTCAATTCAATAATCAACAAAAATATACACATCATCAAATAAGTCAAATAAACAAACTCATTCATTCAAACACAAGCAAAAACACACAAAAAACAACAAATAAACACTCAATTATCCTTCATTCATTCCAACAGAAATCACAGAAATAAGTAACACAACATTCGATTCAAAGTTTACATTGGATCATGACAGTCAAATAACATACACAAACAGCTTTGTTTCAATACACTGAATCGAGGTTTCAAACACTTCAATATAACACTTACTCCAACAACACCTTGGGATATGTAAAGAAGTCCGTTGCTGAAAGAACACGTCATCAAAGACAGTATGAAAGAAGGGTGAATAAAAGACAGATGCAGACGCAAGAGAGTAAGATTGATACGGGTAAAGCATTGGATGCTAATTTGGTTGACACAGAAAGCATTAGGACAGACTCAACAGTGCAAGATGACAACAACAGGTCAGGGAATGATACAGATGCTGATGATTGCAGATATCAGACCCATTTATATGACCGAATAAGAGCCAATGGCCTGTATGGTACAATTGTCTGCTGGATGTAATATCTTGCTATCGGAACTAATACAAAAAACATAAAAAACCAGAGCAACCTGAAATCATTAATGAGAGTAGGGTTGACAGTATCCTGAAACATGTAAGTTTAAAAGTCTTATGCTTGATTCAACACCTGATAACCAACATCTGAATACACACCCCAATCACTCGAGTCTGAAAATATGTTGCTCAAAAAGACAGTTGCCAATTTCAAAAAGATTTTTCAAGAATGGAAGCACATTGCATTGCTCTCGAACTTAAATAATCAAAATCAAATCTTTTTAGAAATCAGGCAACATGGTCAAATGTTTGAATGAAACAAGTAATAAAAAGCCAAGATTTAAAGAGAGGAAAATGATGTTCTTGAACCAATGAACATCGGAATTAGAACATAGTGTGGCTACATTAACTTAGAGGAAAATGAGACTTTGAAACAGCATTAAACAAAAGATTTGTATGATTTCAATTAAAAATCAAGAAGACCTAAGACTTACAGAACAGACAACACTTTGCTTGCTAATGAATGCCTGAATTAAAAGCTCAAGATTCCAGGAAAAGTGTTTTGGCAATTGCTGGCCTTGAAAAACTTAATTAAGGAAGTTAAAAGGAAATAGTGTAGATACTAAGTTTGACAAAACATCAGTCTTGGGGAAACCGGTGTTACAATCACTAAGAAACCAATCAGTTGTTAGACCAACCGCATGCTTAAATCTGAAAGGCCAAAAGTCAAAACAACGGTTTGCCTCCCAAGTTGATGTGAATAAGAATTTGTCAAAACCAGTCACTCAAAATTATTTGCCTAAGAAAACAGAATCCGCCTTGGCAAAACATATATCACGTGATTGCATTTAGAGCTCATCTATGGAATAGATCTAAGAACATGCCAAGATTCGTTTCAAATGACCTGGTTTCATCAATCACTATCTAGATGAAGCTAAAAAGACACAAGAAAGAATAGGAACTTCAAAAACTAGTGTGATGCCTTACTGGCTAGATTTCAAAAGCACTGCTGATATGGAAGCAAACAAAACTAAAGCAACAATCAAAATCTAGAGTTTGCCTTAATCCTAAGAAAGTCGCGTTGTAAACACCCCACCAAAATTGGGTCGCAGAAGGGAATCGGGAATGTGTTTCCAGGAGCGTTACTATCCATAATACCGATTGCACAGTCAGAAGAACTGACCTCTAAGTTCGTTGAAAGTATTTCTTGAAAAGTTGACTAACCATTTTTCCTCAAATAGGCCAAGCATCTATTTCACCCTGAGAAAAACATGCTTAAAAAGGGTTCAACATAAAGTTGGTGATTCATAAGGTTTTCGTAAGTATAATAGTAAATCCCAAAATATATATATAGGTCCTACCAGCTACAAGTTTTCGCCCATACAAGACTTGCAACACATAAACCGACATATATAGGTTTCCTTATATAAAATCCTAAAAAGTTTCAAGTATATATTGTAATGAACACGATATCCCAAAATATGTTTCAAGTAGATATTATAATGAACACGATATCCAAAAATGTTTCAAGTAGATATTATAATGAGCACAATATCCAAAAATGTTTCAAGTAGATATTATAATGACAAATATCCAAAAATGATTCAAGTAGATATTAATAATGAGCACAATATCCAAAAATGTATCAAGTAATATTGAATGAGCACAATATATCAAAATATTTCAAGTATATATTGCTAAAGAGGCACAAATATCAAATGTTTCAGTATGTAAGCAGAAATGACTACGATTAACTCTAAGTTCATAGGGAACTGCGACGTAGACTTATAAGTAAAGCCACTTTATTCAAGGCACGTGTAAAAATTCATTAGTATTCAGTGTTTGGCCTCTGTAGAACACCAATCCAGTCGAATCCGCATGATATAACGTGTTGTTAGTTTCGATCTCGAAACTAGGTGAGAGCTATCACCTGAACGGGGTTTGTCAATCCCAATAGATCTATTATATAACATTCCGCGCTCACTCTCCAAGATGATTATCAGTTCATGGAAACCTAAGCTAATCCGAATCAATTTCCTTAAAAATCAAGTATGTGTTTACACGTCCAAAAAGTAAACCAAGTATTGTTATCTCCATCGCTTGACAAGTAAAGAAGTGATAATTCAATTGTAATCAACCATGTAAATGCATTGTAAACAACATGTTCTCAACCCAAAACTTATAAAACAAATCTTGTAAAACGAGGCTATGGATCTCACTCCTTGAGTTCTGATAATCCAAATATCACAGGATAATGCGTCACCGCGCAGTAAAAGATCGAATGCAAAACCTAAATTATCATAGGTCGTATAAGTACCGAGTCCCTAAATTGATAACATTGAAATGTAATCCTATATATTATACCGTACAATCGTTCGGATCATATCATAATTAAAGAAGGTCATGACATGACGTTCGAGGAGTTAGGGACACTTAAATCGTAAATCCACAACCGTCTGATACGGACACATCCGAAGAGGCTCATATGACGCCCTAGTAATATAGTACTTTGATACACATAATATTCTATATTGCTTCAAGTCACCACTAATGGTTTTAGGGTTAAAATGGTGTTTAATAAGTTAAAAAAACGTTATAATTACCAGTTTTATAGCAAAACTGCGTAACTTTCTGCGTTTAAACCCGATTCTCGCTTTCTTATGCCCATCTTTTCGTATTAAGACGAGTTATCATAATTTGACATTTTCCATATTTTGACCCTCTGGTGAACAGTAACTTTTTACTGTCACAACACAAACGTAGGGTTTTATAAAAGTCGTATCGTCGTCGTAAAAAAACCTGTAAATGTCGTATTTTTTATTTACGTTTTAAGCTCCGATTTTTCTTTATAATAACGAATCTTTTCCGAGGACGGTTCGTCAGTATTTGAAAGTTCTAGATATAATTATGAGGTTTACAAAAATATACAGTCTGTCATGAATAGTAACTTTTATAAAAATAGTTTTATAAAAGTTTTAATTGTCGTAAACTCGCGAAATTCATAACTCATTCGTTATTAATTGAAAAATTACGATTCTTATCATTTTGGAATCCTAAAAATATGTATTATTTGTTAAAAATATCAACACTTGCTGTTTATAATTTTTATAAAAATGTTTTTATAAAAATTTACTTACACGACTTCGTTTATTAACCTATAAGTCGTTTTTAAGTAATTTTATTCGTATTAATCCGTTTAACAAGTTTCTACCTTTCGAATCGTAGTGAAATGGTATTATCTTATAAAAATATAAAATGGATATGCTAAAAATTTTTTCGATCTCGAATTTTGGACAGAATGTTTTGGCTTGAGTTTTTATTTGAAATCCATCTTTGATCTTTTCTTATTAGTACCTTGACCACCCCCCCCCCACCTCCACCCCCCCCCCCCCCCACCCCCCCCCCCCCCCCCCCCAAACCCCCCCCCCCCCCCCCCCCCCCCCCCCCCCCCCCCCCCCCCCCCCCACCCCCCCCCCCCCCCCCCCCCCCCCCCCCCCCCCCCCACCCCCCCCCCCCCCCCCCCCCCCCCCCCCCCCCCAACTTTTGTATTTAAAACCACAAGTCTCATATATCATATATATTTTTATATCATCCTTATATAGCATTTACTTGTCCATAAAGATCCTCATAGTGTCCAAGTTAATATTCAAGTTACATCCATGATAACATTTAAAATCCATAACTTTACATGTAATAAATCCTAAATGGTGATATAAGCTAAATATAATAATCATAGCATCAAAATGAATATTGTAATAGACATAAAAAGAGTTTCAAGTAAAACTCTTATAAGGTATGATGAGATGATGAGCTAGTGCAAACCCTGTTTAGAGCCACAAAACCAAAGCTGTTGCACTTAAGAAAACCCTTATTTTCCTTAACACAAACCCTAGCTTCCTTTTCCTTGATTAACACTATGGAATAGGTTAGCCAATGCTTGGTGTCACCTATGCATAACCATAGAATGGATTTGTATAGGCATGTTAGTGGTTGAATAAAATTTTTGTATGTGGTTTTGCTATGGTTGGACAGCTTGTTCTTCCTAGGATAGTGAGTCGGGATAAGACCTGCTATATGGAGCCAGGGGCAGGAGTTTTGTTTGATTTTTACTAAGTGTTGGTGATGTATGAGTCTTTCACTAGATACTAGTTATGTATATAAGAAGGACTTCCTAGTCAAAGAGACCAAGCAATTTCAAAAAGGATGGTCCTTGGTCTTGGGTATGGGCTTTATGATCAAACGTAAGCAAAGTAGGGCTAGATAAATTGATGAAGTATGGGGGTACATTAAAGAACATGGCTGTCACTTTGACTAAAGGAAGAGTTTCTAGTATTTCTTTTGAGTACCATCTATACATCCAGCCTCATAAATTCTGCATAGATAGGATATAGAAGATATATTTTGCAACTTTATGTAATGGGTAATAAAAGTGGGTTATGATTGTTTAAGCGTAGAAAAGTCTTGGTTTCCGGTGATGTGAAAGTGCCTAAACCAATTTATCAGGCGAACGTATAACACCTTTACGTATCCGATAAAAATAAAATAGAACAAAGTTAATAATTATCCTTAAAATAATTATATAACCTTTCTTGATGCAAACATGTTAATTATTTTGATTGCCCGATTACATTGAACGCTTAATTTTGTTTTTAGCTACGCGATTTAGCTTAATATTTACGATTTTTAAAGCAAACGCTACAATTACAAAAGGAACATTGTGGATTATCGACGTTCGTCAATGACTTGAAAACACAGGGTTCATACCTTAGATAACGCTGTGCCCAAAGCATGATCACTCAAGAGTTTCTAGTTCTTTTTTCAGATTCCAAAAGACTTTGTTTGTTCTACTGTCCATAAGTGTGTCTTAATGCAAATCAAGATGCTTGAATAACAAAACTCCTGAAGGAATAAACTCACGTGCTAGAGAGTTCAATCCCATCAAGACCGAAACAGTAACAAACCGAGATCAAAAGAGTCCATACTCAAAAACATGGTAGGCAGATCATCACAAGAGATAGGCTACTCCTAATAAGACTTCCCGCTGTGAATGAGAAAACATCTGTCTAGATCTGGATCTAGGTGGAAACCCAACGGGTAGAATTTCAAAACTTGTTGGTCTTTAGGTGATTCCTACAGGAAGTTATACAAACTCTTGCACAACCAAGGTTGTCAGTTGAACCCCCACATGGTTCCAATGTAGATATCCCAAATATTTAATGTATGCAAACAATCTCTGATTTAATGTGCAGGTAAACCTCTCAATGGTCAAAAAAAGGGCCAACAAAGAATTGACATTAAGTGGCAGTGCATTATACAATGTAAAGCAGGAAAACCTCAGAGTATGGATGCTGAAAAAGCTGATATCTAAGAAACCATTGCCAAATTGGTTTCATACAAAAGATGAACTACTTCAGATGGACGACTGTTCACAACATATCACCTCGATCCTCAAAGTCAAATGATGGTTTGATCACATCAGATCAGCCTCAAACCTCAACGTCAAAGAGCGTTTGATCAAAACAGATTATGCCCTCGAACCACATATGTCAAATGACGTATAACAAAACGGTTCAAGCCTCGAACCACAATGTCAACAGAAGTTCATCAAGCAGCTGAGACAGTAACAACGTCAAATGAGCTGGATTTGCTATTCGGTCCTTTGTTCGACGAATATCTCAATGGAGAAAATCAAGTTGTTTTAAAGTCTTCCGCTGTTACTACTGCTGATGCATCCGATAAACGTCAACAACAACCTGATTCAACTTCATCTACTTCAACTCTAGCAACATCTGTCACTGCTGATGGAAACTTCGACTTGTAAATATTTTTTTTTCTCTTTATTTTGATTTAAAAATATTTTTGAAAAAGAAAATACAAAAATATAAAACCAACAAAAAGAAAATACAAAAATATAAAACCTAGAAAAACAAAATATAAAATCAGAAAAATTTCAAAAATACCAAAAAGAATCTTCTCGACATGTCTCTTGGAATCGATAACATTTACGTACCTAGAAAGTTGATTAACATCGACACAGGCGTGTAAATGAAGTTCGAGCGAGAGTTTCAAATGCTTTCAAAACATGTCATTTCTAAATTTTTCTCTATGACTTATGTACATTTCAGTGCATAACTCGGTCCCGAATGTAATAGGGAAGTGTACGCTTCAGTGCGCTTACTCTAAAATAGAAGAGAAGTCTTCTATCATGTTTTTAAAATCGTTGAACACAATTTTTCAAAAAGAACTTTCAATGTCAAAATTGTCTACAATATAATTTGTGGTCTTTTTCCATAAAAAGTGGTATTTGTTAAAATTGTGTGTTCAACACTCCCTTCCTCGAATAATTTTCAAAGAATGTCGTACGAAGAATGTCATTTTATGTGAATCAATTTCTGAGGGGGAGCTTTTTAAAACAAAGCCTTTTAATGTGTTGGATACATCACATAAATGTCAATTTTATGTATCCAAACACATCTTGTGAAATACAAATGTGGAAACTCATAATGTCAATTATTAATATACATTGTTCACTAAGGCATCTCACTCCGTCTTCAACATTTTGTGGTGTCATATCAATTTTTCATTCCAATGTCAAGTTTTAATAAATATTGGTATCCCAAATATACTGTTGAAGGGGAGCTCTGTTTGAATGCTGAATTCATGCAAAATCGTGGATAATAATTTTCTCCCCATGAATTTTTCATGGTCAAATTTAATCAAGTTTGGTATTATCAAATACTAAGTGTATTATTATTTAAAATAAGGGGAGAAAATTGTAATTAAAATATGATATAGAGAATGTGATCTTTAAGACTCTAAGTGCAACCTGTCCTCAATGCTAAACAAATTCGATCTCAGAGCACCATGCGTAAGAGGGAGTATCGAAAAATATACAATTGTCAGAAAATGGTTTTATGGTTCGATCTCATACCCAACAACCTATTAATTTCATGACGATTCTGAAGTCATAAGGTGGTTAGGTTAGGAATAAGTCCTACGATCCAACCAGAACCGGAGGGATCTACCCAAGGACACTCCATAGTTAGAAATAGCAGTCCTTAGGTATGATTGGAGAAGAATGTGTATAAGGGAAAAATGCCGACTAAGATTGAGCTAACACTGGAACAATCACAACAAGGTGTTAGTAATGACCGTCCTGGTAAAGCATGAAGGGGTTGAAGAATAAAAGAAATGTAGGATAAAGGGTGAAAGAAAGTAGCCCTCCTTACACCTTAGGCAGAAACCGGGTCAATACATAATCTATCAAAATCACAATGATGATTGTTGATATTGAAGACGACATCATGGACCCAGTGATGCAATGCACAACCCTTCCCAGCCATTCGGGTTTCTCTCAAAAGAAACTTGTCTCATTTGTCACGGAGATACACACGTTATCTATTGACATCTCACTCCGAGATTGTTGATATTGAATAGGTGGCAGTCTGCTCCAGCCTCCGATTACTAAAACCAAAGTGCACAAATCGAGTCTAGAGCCAGAAGAGATCAAAGTATAAATCTCATTAGGACACAATGTCCAATAAAAAAAAAAAAAATACACTTTGTTGAACACCATAAAGTTTCACAAGTATAACAAAAGAGTCCTACGTATTATCCTTATGATTTTGCCAGAACATCCGAGTGATACTAAATATTCACAGTGAAGATGGAAATCCTGCTTGAGCCAACTCAAACAAGCTCTTGGTAGGTGACTTGCAAGATCTACATGATCGAGCTGTGTAACTGGATATCGATTTTGTCAGTAAAATGAATTACGACATTAATCAGAATATAGTAACTATCTGATGTCACTCTTACCGGTTGTCTGCTTGAGAACGTTTTCGGTAATGAGAACTAGCAACCTGGTGACATCTAATACATCTTATTTAGAAGATCCTACGCTTTGAGCTACGAAACCCTGTCAAGGAGATTCTTGAATCTACCAGATCACAGGTATAAACTATATACTATAACAACGGGTAACCGATGATAATGTCAACCGAACACAAGATGAATGCAAAGCCATATCATCTATTATTGCTATCTGTTTATTCAGGATAAGTCGCGGTGTTGCAGCCTACATACCAGCGCAGTCCGGATATCATAAACCCACATGCTCATTACTCAAGCTTTAAAGTCAATCGTTCAACATCAGTATAGTTTATAAATCTAAACTTCCCACTATCCAAGAGCCTCAAAGTCAAATAAAGAATCATCAACTGGGAGATGTTAGACTTATAATCATATATGTCAAACAAGAATGTAACAAGTATGAGCATGTCGGTCAAGAGCACAAGATGATCAAGAAAGTCAAATCAAGATGATTTAAGTCAAGGAGATGATGCAAGATAAAGATCTCAAGAACTCAAAGTCAAAAGATAAAGGCTCAAGATCAAGATCACAAGCATGAATGAACAAAGCCGTTACAAACAAGACAAGACCAAAACAAGGCAAAGCATAAACGTCAAAAGTCATATCTTCAACAGTCAGCTGTGGTACGGAGGAGTTTTGAAGAAAGAGAATCCTCAACTTGGGGAGATTGTTAGCCTTAATTTTATATAAGTCGAACAAGAATGTTATCGGTCTTATTAGTCGTAATTAGTCTTGTTAAGTAATAGGCTAGTCGGGTTCAACGGGCTTGGTTTGTAATCTAATATTGTCCGTGTTGCGGGCTCAAAGCCCAAGAAAAGCCAAGCCCGGCCCAAGTTAGAAAAGCCCACAAGCCACTTATGGCTCAAGGGTATAAATAGAACCCTCTCCACCATGGAGAGGTGTTGGTTTACCATTTTACATAGTTTGTGTGTGTGTGTAATCTTCCACCATCTTATTTTCTCTCTAATAATCTTTCACTTTCCTTATCTATTTTCTATCTTATTTTGCTTATTGGTATAGCTTATTGTTGTGGGTTTAAGGCAGCCAACAAAGAAACAAATAAAAACAACTCGAACGTGACCTTGCACGAACAAATAGAAATCAAAATAAACCGGCTCGTGACCTTGCATGAACAACCAAAACATGTGTGTGGATTCGTGACCTTAGCACGAATCACCAACACACTTTTAGGGATCGACTAAACTGTAATCGATTGTTGAAAAGAAAAACTTTGGAACGACAGTTTTGTAAGTTAGGGTTTAGGAAGGTTTGGGCTCGATACCATGAAGGTTATAGGAAATCTGTGTATCTCGTTTATTGATCATACGACATAATATATACAAATAATGTGGGCTTGAGCCCAATACAAAACACATCTAATAATAACGGGCTAACACCGACGTCCTGGGTTTGAGATGTACTACATGTCTTTTACATTAGCAAACCAATAAACCACCATTGTACAAAGTGGGACCGGACATGTCTAATCGAGCCAATTAAAGATGTTTTATAAAAGAGAAGAGTGTTAAGTGAAAAAAAGGAACGAAGAAGTGATATTTATTAAAGATAAGTAGATAAGGAAAAAATAACTAGAAAAAAAGGTAAAATGACCAAAATACCTTCAAGCGGGTGTCTTTCGAAGAATATAATTGTAGTGTCCGTTATAAGGAAATGGTGCACGTATTTTATCATGTTGGGTGCAAATTTTTGCGGTCAAAAAACTAACTCCAGGTGATTTTTATAACGCCAACGAAAAACCAAATAGAAAATACGAAATCACATGTGATTCGTGATGCGAGTCTTATAGTTCAAATCACAAATCACATATAATTTCACGAATCACGTGCTATTTCACTGATGACGTATAATACGTGTAGCAGGCCTCCGGGCCTGGATTACACAAATTATACATGGGCCCAAGCCCAACAAGACAATCGCAAAGCACAATAGATCAAAACTAAGTCCAGACCAACTGGCTGCGATCCGGAAGAAACAAGACGGACGGAAGGCTTCCATAGGACGCTTCCACAAGTCAAGCGGAAGACTACTAGACAAGCCCAAATCCGCAAGACACGATTATAACCGGATCCAATTTCACACACACATACTCTGACATTCTCTAACAAATATGTTTACTTACTCTTACGCCGGAGTCCAATCGTGGGGTCCGTCCCCACGGTAAGACTAACGGTTTACCTCTCGTTGTGCAGGGAATCATCTCATTACTTGATTTAGTACAAGATCTCATCCTTGGGCCTAGTCCAACAACTCCCCAGATCTATCTACTTAACCCATTACGTAAAATACCACTCAAATAACTTCTTTCTTGTAGCATTGTCAACTCAGTGCTACAATCACATGCAAAGGTGATTAGAGTATATCAACGTATATCACAAAAATACAAGTGTATGAGCCACGGTGGTCCATGAGTGCAACTCCAATAGGGGGCGTGGTAATAATATTATCGATGCATCTTAGGTTGTTTTGGTCGCCCTCGGGTGTGTTGAAAGTGACTAGGGAAGCACCGCAATAACTTGGAGATGCATGACGCAACCTTAAACGATTTAGGTAGACTTAATTAAGCATATTTACGTTCTGGAAAATCTTTAATTGTATTGAAGTGACTTTTAAACTTTAGGGTTTGTTTTCTAAATTTGATTTTGGATATATATTAGTTTTTTGAGTGCTTCGTAATTTGAGTCGGTTTATGATTTGGTTGTTTTTAGGTCATTGGTTGCCTATAAATAAAAGCAATGACAATAATTTTGTTTGTACATATAAAGTTAGAGTTTAGTTTTCAACTACTGGGAATAATTTATTTATAGAATTTTATATGCTGAGTAAAAAATAAAATTAACCAGTAAAATATAATTACTAAATTAAAATTAGGTTGATAAGTTTTGCAATAATCCATTGTTCATCTATATGTACTCCGTTTCAGCTTTTTGTGCTTTGGTTTCTCATTTTTCAATGAGTGCAACTCCAATAGGGGCTGTTTCTTTTTTTGGAGGGATAAAGTGCTGGTTTATGTGTAGATAAGGATGGGTGGCTGTGAAAAAAATGGTATAGTAAATGTTGTTTCTTTAGTATTCTGTATAACCATCTGAATGATAGTACTAAACAACCTTTTTGCCCTTTTATCACAATTAGTTTTTGAGCAAATGAAACTTTGCAAATTCTTTAGATAATGATCTGAGACACCAATATAACTTTGTAAATACTTGATAATTGGATCAAACAAGATTGCAAAGTACAACCATATTATAACAAAAAGGAACCAAAACAAATCTACCATTAAATTTACACAGAACAAAAACATATCTTTACCAAATAAACTTGATCTTAAGCACTTAAGCACTGGCATCAACAATAAACAAGGATAAAAAAATTACAAAACCATGAGCATATTGAAGATACCAAAACCGGAGCCAAGAACTAGTAGTATCATAATATTGAAAGTATCAAAAACATGACGTATTGATCTACCACCAGTGTAGTAAATCGGTGACTGCTACGGGATGAAGGAAAGGGGGTCGCCGGAGGAATGAGTGCACGATGACATCCTGTGACATGCGTTGGAGATTATGGTTACAATTGATCCATGTGTTTGATAATATAGAAAAACTTAAGATTTGGTTTGTTAGGTAGGGTATAAAGAAAAGAGAAGATAAATGGGTCTGGTTTAACCTCTGAGGGGTAAGGAGTGAGACTTTGGAGAGTCTCCACAACCAGAGGCTCATATAGAATCACTGAAAAAAGAAACATCAAATATGTAAATTAGGGCCCACTTTTGTTAGCAATCAGTCCAATAAGTAAAAAAGAAACGGCCCCTTACTAGGGTAAAGATAAAACACTTTGGTCTTCCATTCTAAGCATGTATCATTTTTTTGTTATAGACAAGTCAAGAACAACCATGGAGGACAAGAAATTAATGTACCACAATGAATACGAGCTCATAGTTCAATGGTCATATCCCATACCCTTCTAGTCCATTTTCATATGTTTATTGTTCCTGTATAGCATTTATTAAAGCCAAAAATACATCCCCTTATTCACCATTTTCAGACTCGACTGAGTCACAAGTCAACTCAGTTCGGTCTACGACTCGCTTATTTTAGCAGTGTCTTGACTGCAAATAAGTGAAGGAAATTTTATGAAGGTTCAATCTATTTAATATATAACCCACATGAATGGAAAAATGCGATGGTTTCTCAAATTAATTTTTTTACACTTTAACCAACCCAACCCTTACAGTAAGTACCAGCCATCTCGTATACTTGTCAAATCAAACAAAACAGTTGTTTTCATTTAAATTCATAAAGCATTCCCCCTGCACGTGAGCATAAGGTATGGGAGAGTAAAGGTACTCAAAATTAAACAGATAATATCAGAGCAAACACGCGTAAGCTTATATGAGATAATAAGAAATAAGAAAGGAGATAGTTAACCATTGACGTCTTATTTGGTAACTGTTACAAGGAGACTGTATTGCGTGAATTTTGGTGGTAGATAGCAATCAATTAGATAGTCGTAGGAGAAGGCTTCCACTGGTACCTTGTACGGAACCTTACCCAGCATGAGACGCAACTGCCCACGAAAAGAGCGATGATGCTGCCATTGAAGAGACAATTCCAACAAATCCAAGCATTCGTTTTTATTACATCCCTTATGTATCATACGCTCTCCAAGTACTCTAGCTTTAATTAACTCAGGGACATGACATGGCTGAATCCCTAACCAGTTTATATCCAGTTTATCATAATGAATTAAATCTAACATCGTCTTTATAGAGCGTGGCATACAATCTAAAAGAGCAAACAACTGCAGTTTTATGTCCTTGCCCTTGTTCAGCATATACAAGAATTTTCTTGTAGAATAATTAGGTGCCCTCCCCATGGTTGCCACGATCACACAAGGATACTGAGAGTAAAACCGACTAGCCCGTAAACGCTTAGCCAAATCAAGTTTTTCAACCAAAAGTATAAACTTGGCAGAAATATTGGTTACCGTAATCCCATCCACATCCAAAGGGATGTTTGCGACTGTAAATTGAGTGCAGTCAGTCACATTTAGATGACGATCTACGAACTTAATTCCACCTATAACACATCCCATATCTCCTACCTGTTGAAAGAATGATCTTGTCTTAATCCCCAAATCATCTCCTACCTGTTTTCTCATGTGTTCTATAAAATCATCTGAATCATCTCCTACCTGTTTTTCCATGTGTTCTATAAACTCATCTGCATCACTACGAAAGAATTCTTGTGTCCTAATCCCCAAATCATATCCTTCCTGTTTTCTCATGTGTTCTAGAAAATCATCTGCATCATCTGAATCATCTCCTACCTGTTTTTCCATGTGTTCTATAAACTCATCTGCATCACTATGAAAGAATTCTCCTGTCCTAATCCCCAAATCATATCCTTTCTGTTTTCTCATGTGTTCTAGAAAATCATCTGAATCATCTCCTAACTGTTTTCCCATGTCTTCTATAATATCATCTGCCTCATCTGCATAAATAATCGCCAAATCTACATCCATTGATTGTGTTGAATACCCTAAATCTCCTAAATCTTTTTCCAACTCTTCTGAAAAATCATATGCATCATCCGCATTATCTGCATCACGAGGAACAACTGATGGTGCCTTAAGTCTTTGTGCTCTAATTGCCAAATCTGCATCCCTGGATTGTGTCGAATACCCCAAATCTGCTAAATCTTTTTCCAACTCTTCTGAAAAATCATATGCATCATTATCTGCATTACGAGGAACAACTGATGGTGCCTTAAATCTTTGTGCTCTAATCGCCAAATCTGCATCCCTTGATTGTGTCGAATACCCCAAATCTGCTAATTTTTTTCCACCTCTTCTGAAAAATCATATGCATCATTATCTGTATTACGAGGATACAACTGTGGTGCTAAATCTTAGTGCTTAATCGCAAATCTGCATCCCTTGATTGTTGTCGGATACCCCAAATCCTGCTAATTTTTTTTCCATCCACCTCTTCTAAAAAATCTATTATGCATCATCATGAGAACTTAAACTCCCTTTTCTTTTGCTGTGGGTTAGTTTTCATGTCACCCATTTACTAAAATCGGGAAGTGAAAGGAAAGAGGAAAAGATGAACACAAACCCAAATGTTATTTCTTTTGATTGACTTTACCGCCTTTTTTCTTTTAGGGTTAATGGCATATAATAGCAACGTACTTTCTCATTTGAGCCATTATCAGATATGAACTCCAAAAAGTATCACAATACCCATCGAACTTTATATGAACTATCAGATGTCAGCAACTTGACCATTTTTTCTTACAAAATTCACGTCATGTGACACATGTACATGTCATGTCTTCTTTTGGCGTTTAAGGTTCTTCCATGTCAGCCCTAATACACACCGTTAGGTTGTGCTTACCCCTCAAATAAAAAAACCACATATAACCCTGTAAACCACTAACGCATTATATACTAATCCTCAACGGTGGTATTTAAGGGGCTGACATGGAACCGTACCGCTCGCGCTCTAAAAGAAGGGACATGACATGTACATGTGTCACATGACGTGAATTTTGTAAGAAAAAATGGTCAAGTTACTGATATCTCATAGTTCATATAAAGTTCGATGGGTATTGTGATACTTTTTGGAGTTCATATCTGATAATGGCTCAAATGGGAAAGTACGTTGCTATTATATGCCATTAACCCTTTCTTTTATGATGTTAACTGGACGTGTTTAACAACTTACAACTGGGAGTCAAATTGGGCCTTGTTAATAGAAGAGCCCGTTTCTATAAGCCTAAATAATAGAAACAACGAGGTTTGGGTACAGTGTCGTTTTATGATTATTTGATACTAGTTGTGACCCATTGAATAACGACTTGCTATGTATATACGTGAAAAATAGCTAAAACGGTCTTAGTCAATCTTTAACGGACCAAATAAAAATGTGTTAAATCCCGCCGAAGCTATAGCCCAAGCGCGAGCCCAAACCCAAACGACCCGCGAGCCCGACCCAGACGTGAGCCCACTTACCTGCTAAATGCATGTAATGTATAATAACGAGTTGTAAAATGACCCGCGCGTTGCGGCGGGGGCTAAGCAAATGTCGAAAGATATTTAGCTTTGATAATAATATGGGCTAAAAGTAGTCCGGTTAAGGATCCAAATATTTTTTTGACATTTTTTTATAAAATCGTGCGTATTTAAGAAGCATTGCAATATTGGTTCGTTTTGTTTTTTTTTTCTTATTTATATTAAATGAATTTTTTTTTAGAAAATCGTGCGTATTTTAGAAGCGTTGCAATATTGGCCTCGTTTTAATCGCAATTCGAAAATATTTCTACGGGTATTTTTTTTATATGAATGGGAAAATCGTAAATAGTTAAAAGTTGAGGGTCCGTTTTGTAATTTTGTCATTGTAGCACTGTAGATGTTGGGCTAGATGTTGGACTAAAAAAAAAAAAATTACATGGACCGGCACAAAATGAGAGCCTAATATATGAAATATTTAATATAAATAAAACATGTTAATTGTATATATTTGCGACGTAATTTTAATTTTACATGTTATATTTGTTAATAAATAGTCTTTAGGACTTAATATATGGAATATTTCATGATTTATATACATACTTTCTTTCTAATTATTCAACAATATGAACAATTTACTATCCTTGAAGAAGAATCTATTGATAGTGGTTTTGCTAGATTTAACACTATCATTAGTAGTCTTAAAGCACTTGATGAATGTTTTTCTAGCAAGAACTACGTTAGGAAGTTTCTTAGGGATCTACATCCTAAA